>JAFFST010046092.1:59007-70565 GCA_022414735.1 Noturus placidus | reverse complement strand
TGGGGTTTTTTTCGGTTTTTTTTTTTTTTTTTTTTTTTTTTTAATATTTCAAACATTTTTATTTGTTTTCTTTTCATTTATTTATGTACATGTTTAGTTTGTGGATGGGAGCCAAAGGAATTAAAAATTATTTAACGGTACATAGGCAGCACCTCCAGTCAACCTTTTGAGCCCTTTTGAACTGCTTCTCTGGCGTTTCTAAAGTGTCCATAGTGTATGACTCTGAGTGTGTGTGTGTGTGTGTGTTTGTGCCCTGCGATGGACTGGCACCCTGTCCAGGGTGTACCCTGCCTTGTGCCCGATGCTTCCTGGGATAGGCTCCAGGTTCCCCCGTGACCCTGAAAGGGAGTAAGCGGTTGAAGATGGATGGATGGATGGATATTAGTTTTCATCTCAGGGGTTTCCTGTAGTCCAGAACAAATGAGCTACAGTATGTATTAATAAAGTAAATAAGCCTTTTGAAATTTGGCTTGTTTAGTTTTATGCTATCTTTTTTTTAATTCACATATGAGCAGTGGGTTTCCCATTGTTGATCAGCATTGGTTACTTGTCAGTCATCTCTGATATCTGATGCATCATCACACCGACAGAACTCCAGCATAGCTGAAGCTTTCTGCACCAGATAGTTTTATAAAATGCCTTCACTTTCAATTTACAGCCATGGCCTTTATTTCAAATAACCAACACAGAACAGAGCGCTGATTACTATCTGATAAATCTCTAGCCTGAGGGTGTGTGTGTGTCTGTGTGAGTGTGTGTGCGTGCGTGCGTATGTGTGCGTGTGTGTGTGTGTGTATGTGTGTGTGTGTGTGTATTTGTCAGCTAGCCCAGCAGGGCAAATCAACCATGTGAAGCTTTTATTTATTTGTCTGTTTTTTTTTGTTGTTGTTGCAGCAGCAGCAGTTTATATATTAGATATTCAAAGCACGTCAAATAATTAGATACTACCCCTGCATATCCTCTACATTCCCCTAATACACATCATTAGGCTGCTTTCACACTTGCTGTTTTCAGGATATTGTGTCGATAAAGTGGGAACAGTAGGATATCAGCGAATGTCCCAAAAGTAACTAATGTGTTATCTTTATTAACTTTAATATATGATCAATTCATCAATATGTTAAGCTCATGATGTTACTTTGGTGCTTTTCTGGGTGCTTTGTAACACACAAAACCTGCGCTAGTAGGAAAGCAACCTGATTCTACATTATTATTTAAGAATCTGATAAAGTTAATTTAACTCATGCATCAGATGCAAAACAGTCTAATTGACTGTATACAATAACAGTCTAATAACTATGGGGTGTCACCCAGAAAAGTGCATCGAGTGCTTTTTGAGTCAGGTTCCTCAAGGCTTACAGCTGGTACCTAGCGATACAAAGTGATAACAGGAACTAACTTGTTTCTGCCAACATTATATGTGACTAGAAACAGATGAAATGCATAACAAATGAATTAAAAAAATCAATTTACTGGCTATTCGCCACGGTATATGAGGAATAAAATGCTTCATGACGTGCTGTTATTGGAAAATAACCAACACTGGGGTGGCAAGAGGAACTCCGCTTCATATCGGGCTGCATCACACCACCCTTTCACTGATTATTTTCCTATAACTACAAACCCTGTAATGTTACTGTTAACAGACTGTCAACTGCACTAGTAAGCACTTTGTTACTTGGAGCTGTCCCCCTTTTTTTCTGGATTTGATCCTGTGGGTAAGTGAGTTGTTTATCCAATTTAGGCCTACTCAAAACACACATTCTGTGATGACAGATGAGGATAAAGTCAGATGTATCAGTAGCTCATCTGCCAGGCTCTCCTCCGGGACTCCTGCCAGTGTAGCAGTCTAGCACACTGGGGGAAGAGGAAGAGAGAAGAAAAGACACTGATGGAGAGGAAAGAGAAAAGGCAAGGGAGGGGGGAAAGACAAGGCTCTGATTCTTCGCTGCGGAAGTGTTCGTTGGGATTTGGGAGCTCAGGGTCTGGCGTATGTTCCACAAGAAACAAAATCACAGCATCAATTTCTTTTAAGAGAACAGTAGCAGGATGGGGGGAAAAAAAACTTTACAAACAGAGGAGTCCATCACTTCAGACAGCTACTACTGAAAACAACAATATTAAATACCATTAAGCTCTGAACCTCCTTCACTGATTGATTCAATGTACATAAATGTGACCTAAAACAGCATCAGTTCTAAAGAAGAATAAAGATATGTAATTTTGGATCATTTTCATAAATAAAATGACTGAGTATCGGGTTCTCTTTGTCTACTATTAGGACTTGTGTGAAAATCTGAAGATGTTTTAAGTCAAAAATTCTAAAGGGTTCACAAACTTTCAAGCAGCACTGTATATTGTCTTTATACTGCATCTGATCACTATGACTAAATGCTACAAACCTATTGTTGTCATTTTAAATATACTACATATCGTCTCATCTCTGGAACATATGTGTGCATGTGTGTGTGTTTGTCTGTGTGTGTGTGTGTGTGTGTGTGTGTGTGTGTGTGTGTGTGTGTGTGTGTGTGTGTGTGTGTGTGAGCCTCACCCCGATCAGTGTCATATAGGAAGACAAAGCGGTTCCAGTCGTAGTGGTCGAGGATGCTGAGCAGAGCTCCTCGTATGGACGGCCTCAACTGCAGAACAAACTGACTATCGCCCTCGATGGGGAAACTGGGCGTGATGAGGGAGATGTGTAGCGCTCCGCAGAAGGACGTCAGTGTGTGTACGGAGCGCTTGTCGTACAGGCCAAAAATGGCGAATACGCCCCTCGAGTACTGCGAGCAGACTGGAAAAAGAAAACAACAGAGAGAACGAGAAAGTTAGGTACCTAAAAGTTTAATTAAAACAACACACCTCAAGGGAGAATATACATTCATTTTGTCACTCCAAAGTAGATTAGTGTAGCATTTGCTTGTAGAATTCATTTAGAGACTCTTCACATAATCATAACAGGGCCTGAGAGAGTCGTTTACCCCGATGGGTAACTTGCATGAACAAGTGTATGAATTTCATCATCACTTCTCATCCTCACCCCTCAGTGACTTATGCCTTTGGATATCAAAGCATTGCTTGTTCTCCACAGACTTGGGTTAAGAATGTATGCATTGGGAAATCAGTCTTTTTTTAACTGAATGCCAAAAAAATAAATAAAATGTCTTTAACTCCATGCAAATAAGTGAGGGTTTCACTGAAATCCATCGTGTTCTTTAACTATGCTGATAGAAAGCATCCTAACTTTGATGTTTTTTTCTTTCCACCTTCAAACTAACGCCACAAGACGACCCCAGATCTCAAAAAACTATAAACAAAACAATGCCTTGTTCTGTTCTCCATGACATCAACACTATACAGTACAGATGAACGCCAGGTACCTCGGCGCTCCCGCTACGCTTGTCAGTCTCTGTCACGATTATTCTTTGCTGAATATAGAACCAGCTGAAGTGTCTTTTGTCTAGTCGTCTCGGTAATTCTCCAAACGACACTGATTGCCGCTCACGTGCATCCGAGGATAATTGTAGATTATTATCCGCATCTTATTGTGCTTTAAATACAGGCTCACTGATAATGCATGTGCCGTGACCGTTATCTTAATGACTGCAGCGCTCACATCTGGATAGACGCGGAAGATTGAGGGGATGGCAAAAAAACACGTACGCACGTCGAGGCAAGACAGGCAACGTTTGAGACACCTGCATGGACATTTTCCACCAACACAACCAACCATAGACATTCTCATCCTGCTCAAGTAGGACAGAACTGTCACACTAGAGGTTCTTATCCAGTCTAGTGGAGTGTGTGAGTGCTGCAGCTCTCAAGCCGCCTTTTCACGCTGCAGTCATTCAATTTCACCCGATTTCCACAGTCGACGCGCTTTCATGTGATGCGGAATTGGTTCTCTTTACTCTGCCTGTCATTCCAGAGCCTTTATACGATTACCAGACATAAAACAATTACAAAAAGAATTGTCGTCTTGCCCACCATCCCCCGTGCACCTTTTCTCTCTTAAATGTTCAAGTGCTTTCATTTGCTTATTTCAATTTGCATCGGTACATTTATGCAAAGGACACGACGTTAACTGGAATATCCAGCCCAAAGATCCCATATCATCTGTGAGAGCAATTACGCTACAGTGGAGATCTCCAGAACCCTTTGTTATGGCGGCACTGAGTTTAGAGACCCAGGCATCCGTGGTCATGTCCATGCAATTCCCTGGCTGCTTCCATCTCGTTACAGTTTTTCAGACACATCCATCTTCTTTTATCTGCCGGGAGGGGGATGTGTGCTGAAATCACAACCGTGAGCCCAATCCCAGGAAAGGGAAAGAGTTCGAAAGAAAGAAAGTGCTAAAAGGAACATGCTGGCTGCTTGTAGCAATCAAAGTAGCAGTCACCTTAACAGCACTCTCCCCAGCCACCCTCTCCCAAACGTCAGCTCAGCTATGCTCCAGGTTAGCTTGACCTTTATAAAGAGGCTAAGCTTCAGAATGGAACACAGCCCAAGGAAAACTTCTATCTGACATTAACAAAAAATCCCTGCATTTCCCGCTTGGTTTTCATGTTGATACATAATATCAAAGTAATCAACGTGGCTTCTTGTGCATGCACTTGAGATTGTGATTAGGATTATTCACTGATCACATGTCATGACACTGATCGAGTCAATGGTTGCTACTACGCATCTGTATGACTGACAGTTACCCAGCACAATGGTCCGTTTAGCCTTGGCTCTGATTGATGATGATTCCCAAACAGTACTCATGATCATTCCACTCAAATGACCTAGCAGGTCAGTGAGGTTATCCTGCGCTCCACACAATCAATGCTGTTCCCTTTGTACATGTCCTGGTACAGCTAACATGTTTGACCTTGGGTCTGTTCAACAAGCCCTCTCCCAGTCCTCTTCTGAGATCCTAGCCACTTTTCAGGTTGAAATAATCTAGGGACTTGCATGTCACCAACATGTGGTAGCCGGGAGTCCCAATAGAGCATAACTAGCCATGCTCTTTGGGTAAGAGAGATGGCATTACTCTCTCCTCTGTCAGTTTACTGTCAGTTTAATGTCAGTTTACATTAACCAATCATGGGTGCCTGTAAGTAGAAAGAGGCAGTTTGTACTTTCCTCAGTGTGTTCAGATGACTTGGATTCAGGTGTCTCAGAGGAAGCATGTGCTAGGCTTCATCCTCCCCGATTGGTAGTTGTCAAGTGATAGGGGAGAACTAGCTAATGTGTTGGGATTTGGTAAGTGACCAACATGAGTGAAAATGGGGGGGGACGGTGTAAAAATGAAGTTGTACATTATGGATTGTGATATCTACTATCATTTTGCATCATCACAAATTTTGCTGCTGAAATATTAGCTACCATGAGTTACTCTAGGGTCTTGCATAGCTGTTTTACAAACTTGCATTATTGAATAAGTATTTAGGAAAGGTTTCTTCTTACAATAAAAAAAATAAAAATTGTCCTGTCCTGAACCAGTTGTCCTGTTCTATTTTTTGTGACATGCGCTATTTGATATCCAGGAAAATCTGCTGCTATGAAGCATGATGAACAAAGCTAAAACGTCAACGCCAACATAAAGAACAGAATGTTTTGAACATGCATTGTAAGCATGTTTACATTTCATCAGCCAAATGTTAATAAGGTAAGATGTGCTGGTGTTCATTTGTATGCAGTCTCTTAGTAGTTCATGCGTGAAATTGCCAACCTCCATAAGCACAAGGAATCGTTAAAACCTCTATAATTAACACTTCTCTTAGTAGAAAAGAGGACGGCATTAAGATTTTTTTTTCTGCATTCAACCCTTTTTATATACTCTCAATTCACTTTTCCCTGATCTGTAATATATTGGGGGCAAAAAGATTATAAATGGCAGAGTCTCTTGCTATTGGTTTCCTGTCAATGCCCACTAATTCCTTTCTGTGGTCACTGGGCTTGATAGTGTGGTAAATATAAAGAAAATAAGCGAGGGCCAGGCAGCTCCCTGATTCTGTGAAAACCATGACATGCAGGAAAAAAGACCCTGCTTTCCACTTCACGCATCAAAGCCACTGAAAACCTCACTCACATGCGCCTGACGTAATTACCCACATTGCCTCTGGGATGATTGCCCTCTCCACCATGCCCATCCCCTCTGAGATACAATCTTAAAGATTATGATATACTGTAAAAACAGTTGTGGCAGTGCAGAGGACGTATGGGGTGAGAGAACGGCTTCATTTCATAAAGCTTCAATGGGAATAATAGAGAGACTGAGCCTTCGGCTGACTGTTAAATTCTGACGGTGAGGTGAGATTTTTTTTGTTTTGTCTCGCAGCAAGGCTGCAAAGAGCTAAGAGCAACCCTGCTTTTTCGGGGAAAGGAAACTAAACTGCACTTATGGGATTAGATGTCTGTTGATAGATGATAGGTGAGGATTTTCGTAGCTGTAGCACTTTCACTGCCAGAGGTTATGAAATAAACAAAAAAGTGACTTGTTTGGTGGCTTTTGGGTCTTTAAGTTATAACAAAAGTTTGCGCTTCTCAATACGCATGTCATGTAGCCGGGACTTGACTACCGTATTTTCTGCACCATAAGGCGCACCGGATTATACGGCTCAGTCTCAATTACGGGTCTATTTCTGTACTTGACCAATACATAAGGCGCACCGTGTTATAAAGCGCGTGCTAAAACGTACGGTTGTTACGCCTCGGCCAGCAGATGGCACCCCAGCATGAACTAACTCTAGACACGTACGTCTCGGCCAGCAGATGGCACCCAGCATGAACTAACTCTAGACACGTGACCTATTGTTTTGGATTCGGTTGGATTCGGTGATGATATCCCAGCTGTGTCATGTTTGGTTTGATTATGTTGAGTATTTAAACCCCTCGGGGCTAAGAGCACATTGCGCGTTATTGTTCTTTGTTTGAAGGTCTGTCTGTTTGCCGAATGAAGTATGGTTAGCCTTAACCGAAGCCAGTATGGTTAGCCTTACTTATTGCCTCCAACTTCGTGACAACGGTTTACAAAAAAAAAGGTAACGGAAGCAAAACAGTGAGTTAAATTGGACTTTATTCAACAAATGTTGTTTTGCAGCATACCGGTAGTATACCTACCGGAGGCGTGGCAGAGGTAATTGTACGTACTGTACGTATTACGTAATATTCTCTGATTGGTTTATCGCTGCCAGCGTACGTAATGTATGTATTACGTCCCTGTGTCAGCGGGAAATGGTCCGACAGTCAATCAAGCGGAGCGTTTACCAAAGTCGCACGTTTTACAGATTTTGGAACTCGGTCCACACATAAGGCGCAACGGATTATTAGGCGCACAGCAGATTTTTGAGAAAATTTAAGGCTTTTAGGTCACCTTATAGTGTGGAAAATACGGTCCATATCCCAGCAACCATTGCGCACCATGGAAGCACGTCACATGAAACCTTGCACCTGTTTCACATCTTTTGGTTAATCAGCACTAGTTTTTAAGTTCCGTTGTTAGCACCTCTCACATGGTCTTGCTTTTGTCACTCTTTGCTCTAGTTTTGTTCTCTTGTTTATTCCTTGTATTCATAGCTTACGTTTCTGGTATCTCTACTGTTTATGTTATTTGTTTTATTTTTACTCAGATTTATTCTGCACTTGCATCTGTCTCTTTCTTCCTGAGTTATCTGACAGCAGGAGCATCTCAATTGTATTCGTGCATCCCAATTGTTGGATAATATCGGCTGAAATATCGTAATTGACTAGCTAGCATAGTTAGTCAAGAGAGTTCGGGAAAGCCTTAACATTAGCTGTCTAAATGAACAAAATATTGGTCCAGCTTTTTAAATAAAAATATTCAGCAAAATATCAATGATGTTCATATTTCTCCACTGTCAAAAAAAGTGGGATTTGTAGGTCGAGAAGAGCGCTTCAAGGCTCATTTATACATTCACTTGACACTATGTGTTCATCAATATTTCTTAATGTTTGTAGAATGATATTATGTAATATTACTATTATATTGCTATTATAATAACTAAGTAATATCAATATTATTTAATATTATTACAGTATTACATAATATTTATATAGTGTTTACTCAATTCCACTCCAAATACATATTAGAGACTTTATGCACAACAGCCCCACCACCCATTTTCTCCCTAATGTTGTCATGTCCAATTCCAATTCCAACCCATCAGGAAGTTCTCCTCTATAATATTACAGCTACCAACCAGGGAGGGCAAAGTATGTCATGTGCTTCCTCCGAGGCATGTGTAGCCAGCCGACTGCATTTTTTTAAACTGCTGCTCATACAACATCAGGGGGTGGCATAACACACTCAGAGGAAAGCGCTATCCACCGACTTCCGAATGCATGAGCTCTCAGACACCCATGATTAGCTAGGAGAGAGAGAATACCACCCCTCCCTCCGTGAGAGCATGGCCAATTTTGCTGTCTTGGACTCCCGGCCAAGGACGGCTATGGCATCATCAGGATTCGAACTCGTGATCTCCGGATGGTAGGGCGAAAACTTTTCTGTTGCACCTAATCAGTCTAATTTGGTTTGCAAATTGGCTTGGAAATTTATAAAAACTTGTCAGATTAATCTTTTCATATTACAGTCACTGCATTTCCATTTCACATAACATACCCTCATTATGACAAAATTATGGCTATGTCACCTACCACTCATGTCTAATCCAGAGAAGTTCATTCTTCCAGAGAACAGGTAGAAAGCAGAGAACCAAATAACCATAAAATGTTGAGTCAATGAGACTGAGATAAAGAGGAGAAAGTCAATAAATCTGCCACACATCACTCTTCTTTGGCTTACTCAGACATTCAGTGTGACTAATTCCAGTTCGCAAATGAATAAATGAACACTTGTTGGCATTTGGAAATTTTGTCATCACAGGCATGAATGGTGCGAGGGGAGGTGAGAAGAGTGTGTGTACGAGCGGGAGGTAGGATGAAAGAAAGATGTCAATGAAGCATAATGAGAACACCTGTACACATCAGCTCTGCCATAGCCCTTCCGACCTCCACTCCTCCATGTCTAGCTGTTAAATGTCACAATCACCTCAATCTCTTTCTTACCACTGCCACTGTTTTAAAAGACATAAAAATTCTTTAATGTATGTGCAATCGGTGGGAGCGGGTGTGCAGCCAGCCTTGTCAGTGCAGAACAAATAATCCATGAGGCAAAATAGAGACAATGATGAGATGTGTTGAAGTGATCCCCACTACATGTAGAAAGCACTACAGTGCTCACTATAGACAGGAAGTGAAGAATGTTTTCATGCTTGTCTTGGATACTTGAGTCCAGACCCAGGTCCGATTCTGGGCTCGTTTGGAGGAGGGGCTAATAATCACAGGTTTGCTTTTACATAGAAGAATTCTTTCCGAAGCATGGATTAATTGAACTCCATAACGATGTAATGTATTCAGGTGTGCAAAATGATAAGTGCTAGGTTAATCCGTTTCTATTTGCCTTTGGTACCAGCACTCAAGCAGCGAGTTTTCTAGTAGAAGTCTTACGTAAGCTATACAGCATAGTACTATACACTATGTTAAAGAATGATTTATGGATGGACCAATATGGTCAAGCTTGAGATTTGTAAGGATGTTAGCTCAGCAAGCGCTGTAACACAGACACAGACGAGGCGGGAGACAGGAGTGCAGTGACATGGTATTTATTTTGAAAGTGGTTTTCTCTCCCTTACGGGGTGGTGAGCAGAGTGATGGGGTGCGTGGGCGTGACCGGAGATAGGTGCGTGCGTGTAGCTGGTGCTGCAATGCTCCCGGGGCTCTGAGGGAATCCCGTGACTTGTGGGGGGTTGTTTTCCCGTGTGGCCGCTGCTGTAGCGGGAGGAGTCACCAGAGCTGCTACGCGTCGGTGCCCGAGGCTTGTCGTACGAGACTCTTCTCTCCTCTTGGGCAGAAGAGCGGCGCTTTATCCTCTTCCGCTGTCGTCTGAGTGGTGCGTTTTTCCCGGTCGCTTCCCCAATCACGAGCCAGGACCGGGACGGTGGCTCCTCCCCTCCGTGACGGGTCTTCCAGCTCGTGTGTTTGTGCGGCAGTCGGAGAAGGAGCGAATTCCTTACCGTGTCCGTCGGCTGTCGGTCCGTCGTGACAGATTGCATAACACTAAAATGCCCATAGATATCACTGCTGTCAGAAATTAGCATTATTCAAGTGACAGTGATTGAAAAAATAAAAACAAAAGCTACAATGTTTTAGGTTCAATATGTAAGGTATAGCAAGTGTGTAGCTTATTTATTTTGCAATAATTAGAGACGGTATCATGCTAATTACCCAAGAAATCATTAATTTGAGCAAAATAAAAAAATATCAAAATAAGTTCATTACCAGTTGCAAGCTACAAGAAAAATAGTAAAATGGAACTACAACAATAAAGAAAGCTATATTGTGGGGTTTTTTTATATTGAATGATTTGGTATTAAGATTATGTTAAATACATCAATCCATCCATCTATTTAGCTATCTATACATCCAGCTATCTGTCTATTGTAGATGTAGTTAAAGTTAGGTGAAGTACAAAAGGTTTCTAAGGAAAAGGTACATTTCTGACATCAGCTGTGTAACCAGAGGTTAGTCAAAATGGTGCATGATAGCCGTAATAGCTGTAGACAAAGCATGACATTCATTCCAACAGGGTTTAAGAGGTCCGAGTGTACAGATAAGTTCCTTCTCCATTCTTTTCCAACTCATGATGTAAACAGAGATTTCATTAATGTCATGCCCATCATTATGTCTCGCAACTGGAAAGGAGAAATTCTTCATTCTTATGGTATGACAAAAAGACGCTCGACAAAAACTGTCAGCCAGACAGATAATTACCGAACTGTCTACTTTGCCAGCTAATGATCAATGTCAGCACTAGTAGCCCATAGCAGCAGTATCCTATCTAGTCTTTTAGTGTTTTAACTACATATTTTCATTTTTCAGACATTTTTCAGGCCTGACAAAGGGATTAAGTTCAACTATAACAAAAGCTTTAGCTCATAAAGCAATGCACTGAACAAAAAGTATCACTGCAGAGGCATTACAAATACTGTGTAAAATAAAATGCTCGGAAGATTAATATTGACGCAATCTACATCAAGAGTATGTTTCCACACAAAAAATAGACCTATTTGGCAGCACTCATACGTCTATTTCACAAAACACAACCGCTGGATATGACACTGAGCACGTACACTCAACTTCTTTGGTCGACCATGGCGAGGCCTGTTCTGAGTGGAACCTATCCTGTTAAACCGCTGTATGGTCTTGGCCACCGTGCTGCAGCTCAGTGTCAAGGTCGTGGCAATGCTCTTATAGCCTAGGCCAGGGGTCGGCAACCCGCGGCTCCGGAGCCGCATGCGGCTCTTTCATCCTTCTGATGCGGCTCTGTCACGTCTCGTGACGGCGGAGAATGAGGCAGGACGCAATTGCAGTGCGAACCGTGCTTTATTTACAAACAGTGTCAAACAGTGTAATCCCAAACGTAAATCCAACAGAGGTAATCCAGAGACAGATGAGGGTCAGGCGATCAGCAAACAACGTACACAGGGCTAGGCAAA
>JAFFST010046092.1:27837-58855 GCA_022414735.1 Noturus placidus | reverse complement strand
TGCATGCAGAAATGTAATTTTGTTTTCTCTGCAGTCGTTCATTGATTTCATAAATGCAACACATTATAGTTTGTTTATACATAGCATAAAGGCAAAAAAAAAAAAACGTTATATGCAGTGTTATTTCATTTTAAATGTCAAAAGGGTTTTGCGACTCCCAGTGTTTACTTTACTGTGGGAAACGGGTCCAAATGGCTCTTTGAGTGGTACAGGTTGCCGACCCCTGGCCTAGGCCATCTGTATGTAGAGCAACAATTATTTTTTCAGATCCTCAGAGCGTTCTTTGTCATGAGGTGCCATGTTGAACTTCCAGTGTCCAGTATGAAAGAGTGTGAGAGCGATCACACCAAATTTACCACAAGTGCTCCCCATTCACACCCGAGACCTTGTAACACTAACAGGTCACATGACACCTGGGAGGGAAAATGGCTAATTGGGCCCAATTTGGACATTTTCACTTAGGGGTGTACTCACTTTTTTTGCCAGCGGTTTAGACATTAATGTCTGAGTTATTTTGAGGGGACAGCAAATTTACACTGTTACACAAGCTGTACACTCACTACTTTACATTGTAGCAAAGTGTCATTTCTTCAGAGTTGTCACATGAAAAGATATCATCAAATATTTACACAAATCTGAGGGGTGTACTCACTTTTGTGAGATACTGTATATTAAAAAACCAGATATTGCTTTCATGGAATTCTGTTGTTTCTGATGGATATTATATTGTGTTTTATCTATCCACCCTTCCGCTTAACCTACACAGGGTCACGAGGAGCCTATCCCAGGGGACTTGGTGGGAGGGATACCCTGGATGCCACCATGCATCCAGTCCTCCCCAATATTGTGTTTTATACACAATATTGAAAAAATGTGTTAGCAATGTATTTGCATAGATACTGTATATCTTTACACATGCTTCAATAAACATAAAGAATATGATATTGACTATGATATGGGCCTAATTTAACAATCCTTTATCTTATCATCTTAGCTTTTGTGTAGTATTTTGTTTGTGCTAAGGCACAAAGTCTTTAGTACAACGATTTTATTGCCACATTAAAACATAGCTGTGAATCATAGAGATTAATTAGCCTAACTCAGCTATCCATGTAAGCACTCATCCGCTGATCTGCCTTCTTATTTCAATAAACGTAAATGTGTGTGCTGTTCAGTGTCATTGCAGCCAATCCTGAAATAAGTGGATCATCAGTGCGTTGATGTTTGCCTTCATAATCACATGATACATATTCATATTCTCTCTGAACAAGGATAAAAGAAGCGGAAATGGCGGCATTTCCATTTCTCACCGAGTTCTTAAGAGGCACATCATTAAGCACACTACGCTGACTCGCCAGTCTGCCATTCCTTTCATTTTCTTTTCCTTAAATCCTGACATTGTTTCCTCGGTTTATAACAAACCCTCTTATCTATGCTTCAACATCCATAATGCTTTCGCAAATGGCAGAATGACAGGGTGTGCCTTGCAGGGAAAGACTGGCCCATTTCTCTCTCTAATACCCACACAGACCAAACACACACCCGTCACACACACCCTTTCTTTCATCCAGCCTTGCCCTCTATTTTTCTCTATCTCGCATCCCTTTAGTAAGGCAAAACCTTTGCTCTAATCTCTGCTCTAGTCTTAGCCTTTCTATCGCTGCGCTTTGTCTTTCCATCTCTCCGTTTTATTCACGCGATGCCTTTCAGCCGCTTATCATCTCCTTCCATCTCTTTCTTCACAATGCCATTTTTCACTCTGTATCTCTTTTCTACATATTGTTCTTCCTTGCCTTTTCTTTTTGACTAGTTTCTTTGTATCACTTTCCTCTCCCTCTCCTTCTCTCTCTCTATTAAGGCTTAAGGCTTCAGCATAATGTCTGTGAAGGTTACACAAAGAAAGCCACCTTCACAAGCTTAAAAGCTTGCATACTCTATGCAGGTTTGTATTAGATGTTGAGTACAAGTGCTCCAGTACTGAAGGTGGCGGTATTAAACTTCTTGATCATTTCCCAAACTACAGCAAGAAGTCATTTGAAGCACCTACTGCTACATGATACAGTATGTACTGATCAGTATTTTAATTTGCAAATAAAAACTCCATCCATCCAGGGAATGAAAATCAAAACTCCATCCTTCCATCCATTAATTGTACTGCTTATCCTACTCAGGGTTGCAGGGAGCCTATCCCAGGTGACTCAGGCACAAGGTGGTTGGGGGGCAGCCCCATCGCAGGTCACAATCACACACACCCATTTACACGTAACAGTAGGGCTGTGATGGTGGTCATGACAACCGCGCCACCACTGGTCCCAAATGACTGCTTGTTTTTTAACTCTAAACAGTCAAGAGGGTTGCTTAGTTACATTTTAAAACAGTCTTTCCTTACTCGCTGTCAGATGCTTTCTGTAAAATCTTTTTCTACCTTTGAAGTTCAGTTACTTAGATTTGAGTGGATGGGATTAACTGTTAGATTAACTGTTCTGTTAGCAGTAATCTATCGCCCTCCATATCTTGTTAAATAATTTATTTTTGAAGTTACGCAATTGATAGGGGTTATTACTACAATTTTTGATCGCTTTTTATTAGTCGGTGATTTTAATGTTCACGTATGCTGCCCGTCAAATTCATTAGCGAAGGAGTTTTTAACCCTCATCGAGTCTTTTAACTTGGAACAGTGGATAAAAGTTCCTACTCACGTACATGGCCACACTCTGGACCTTGTGCTAAATAAGAACTAAATAAGAAATAAATAATGAATAAAACGTAAATAAGTCTATTCCAGTCAGGGTTTAAACCTTTTCACAGCACTGAATCTGCTCTGTTGAGAGATTTAAATGACATTTTAGTTGCTACTGATGCAGGTAACTTAGTTCTCTTAGACTTATCTGCAGCCTTCGACGCTGTCGATCACATATTGCTCCTATCTAGATTAGAATCCTATGTGGGGATAAAAGGTTCAGTTCTTAATTGGTTTAAATCTTATTTATCTGGCAGATGTATTTCAGTCAGGATAGGTAATTTTACCTCCTAAATGGTGCACTTATAGTACACTGTGTCTCATTCACCCATTCTCTCACACACACACACACACACACCAGTGGTAGCAGAGCTGCCATGCAAGGTGCTAGCTTGCCATCGGGGGCAACTTAGGGTTCAGTGTCTTGCCCAAGGACACTTCGGCATGTGTCAGCCGGGCCGGGAATCGAACCGCCAACCCCACGATTAGTGGAGAACCCGCTGTACCGACTGAGCCACAGCCGCCCCCACAGCCTCTCCTCTGCGCTTCCCTTGAATTCGGTCTTACTCAGGGCTCTACTCTGGCACCATTGCTGTCCTCCCTCTTCGATTCGGAGAAAGTATGGGGTATCCTTCCACTTTTACCTGCCGTTAAAAAGTAACAACCTTTCTGTCTTACAAACTGCAAGAGGTTAAACTTTGGTTATCCAGTAACTTTTGAACTTTAAACATCTGCAAGACCGAGGTTATAGTTTTTAGTTCATCGGACAAATTTGAGTTAATTTTTTCCTCTCTGGGAATTTTGTCTGTTTTTAATTCCAATTGTGTGCGGAACCTTTTTGTTTTTCTAGACAGTCGGTTCTCATTAGACAAACATGTGTCTTCTGTCATTGCTTC
The DNA here is from genome assembly GCA_022414735.1 of Noturus placidus. Lineage (NCBI taxonomy): Eukaryota > Metazoa > Chordata > Actinopteri > Siluriformes > Ictaluridae > Noturus > Noturus placidus. The sequence goes on along the minus strand of JAFFST010046092.1, from coordinate 55,219 downwards.
TAGCTTTTTTCAGCTTCTCTTTCAATCTAAAATATAAAAAATTTCTGTCTGAAAAGGCCCTTGAGATAACCATTCAGCCTTTATAACCTGTTCTGCAGTATTTCTAATACCCAGTTAGCTCGATTTCAACTGGTTTAAAATGCTGAGGAGAAATTTCTTAAGAACAGTCACAAACATAATCATGCCACTCCCATTTTGTGAGCTCTCCAATGGCTTCTAGTCCAATTTAGGATCGATTTCAAAATTCTTCTATTTGTGTATAAATGCTTACATAACCTTGCTCCTAACTATCTGTCTGATCTATTGTGTCCCTACAACCCTCTCAAAAGTTTAACATTTGGTAACCTTAACTTAACTCCCAGTACCTTGTTCAAGGTACCCACTTTGTCAGTTTTTATATCTCTTCTGAAAACTTATTGTCATCCTTAGCTTTTAATACTTGTTAGTTGTCGCTACTTGTTATGTTTTAAATATTGTCTACTTTGCTCATGTACAGCACTGTGGTCAGTCTTGAGGCTGTTTTAAAAGTGCTATATAAATAAATGAACTGAACTGAACTGAACTGTGTTGTCTGTTAGTTTGGTGCGGGTTTGTTTTTCACCCAGTCAGGTGAATTTGGCAATTTCACTCCGGGTTCTGCCGCTAACCCTAACCCTAACCCTAAAATTATATAATATTAGATTATATTATATAGTGATATAAACCCTGTGGTCTTTGGTCAATAACCGAAACTGCCACCATCAGAGCCTTACACTACAGACTGGGGAGGAAACCCCTGAAGCATGGGGAGAACATACAAACAGGGCGGAGGTGGGAATCAAACCTCCAACCCACAAGACAGGAGAGAAATAGCGTGATCTGTTCAAACCTGAAGCTTGTTCTGTGTTACTGGAATTTAGGCTGTCTGAAACGGCATGGAAACAATCAGTGGTGTCTGTGGTAATCCAAATAACACAAATCATGGCAGGTAGTGTTAACAAAAACCACAAGACAAAGCATGTCCCCTGACAACACAGCGCTGCTGGGCCAGGGAGAAGCATTTGTTTTATGAAAACACCTCAATAGATGAGCTCACTGCGGCGTTATCACAGAACACGATGGACATGTGAACCGGATTCAGAGGACGGCCCTCCTGATGGCCTTCTCAGAGCACCTTGGGGAGCTCTGATTAATTCCACCCACGCTTAAATTAAATATAAAATGAGGGCGGAGGAAAGCTGGTCTGTGCCGCACTGTCAGACACACACACACACACACACACACACATACACACACACATACTTAAGACTGAAGACTCCTATGTCTGAGGATGATGGGTTTTTGCAGCATAAGCTGTCAGATATAGTCAAGCTCATAGATGCAAGCCCTCACTACAAACACACACACACACACACACATCATTCTGAAAACACTGCAGAGAAAAGAAATGGCAGAGTAAAAATGCAGCATTTGTAAAGAGAATACTGTATATATTTGTTAAGCTATTACAAACACTCACCTAATGCATGCTTGCTGGGAAAATCACTAAAGGCTTCCTTTATAAGTACATTTAGTATTTTTCACGTTTTCTCTGATCTCTCTCTCTCTCTCTCTCTCTCTCTCTCTCTCTCTTTCTCTCTCTCTCTCTCTCTCTCTCTTTGGTGTGGTTTTGTGGTGTAGCAGTTTTTTTTCCTAACTTTGTGTGTGATGTATCTCTATGGTATATTTACTTTATAATATGTATAACTTTACGAGTTCCTCTTGATTAAGCCCAGCTTCAATTATGTGTCTACAAAAGGGATGAACTTAGGGATTGTTTGTTAGTTGAGCACTGAAGAAAGCTAGGTCTGCTCAGTGCTCCGTTTTAACTCACTGATCAATGAAAATACAAATACATACAAATGCATACTGAAGTACATACAAAGAGGAGTGATTTGTAAATGTACTTTGACTTTAAATGTACTTTGACTGTTTTGTGTTCCAAGGAGTCGACATTTCAAATAATTTTGGACAAAAACAGCCGTCGTGTTCTCTGGGACAAAGACGAAAAGCACCATCCAGGCTGTTATCAGCGTCAGGTCCAAAAGCCAGCGTCAGTCATGGTATAGGAGTGTGTCAGTGCTCATGGCATGGGTAACTTGCACATCTGTGCGGGCATCATTGATGCAGAAAGATATGTACAAATTTTGCCATCCAAAGCAGGACAACGCCAAACCATGTTATTTTTACTCTTTAGGCAGCTCTTTTGGCAGAAAAATAAATCAAGGTAAAATATGTGCACTCCTTTTAAATGTTTAACCATGTTGGATTATTCTAAATATTTAGATTTCGTATTTAGTATTCAGTTGCGATGTAACAGTATGAAATTTCATATCACAATTATGGCGGTTAAGGCTCTGGGTTACTGATCGGAAGGTCGGGGTTCAAGCCCGACCTCAGCACTGCCAAGCTACCACTGTTAGGCCCTTGAGCAAGGCCCTTAACCCTCTCCAGGGGCGCCGTATCATGGCTGACCCTGCACTCTGACCCCAACATCCTGACAGGCTGGGGTATGCGAAGAAAACAATTTCACTGTGCTGTAATGTATATGTGATCAATAAAGACTCATTACCAGTATTGTTAAAATGTACAAAAAGTCCTGATACACACACTGAAATCATTTAATCAGGTTTTATATTTGACTATAAATTGATGGATGGTTTTCCCTAGGCTTGCTGTGATCGTTTAGTTCAGTTAGAGAACATGGCGGAAGGCAGTGACGGCGCTCAGGAGGATTTCCAACCTTCCAAGAGGACCGAATCCAAAGTGTGGTCATATTTTGGATTTTATAAAAATGCTGAGGGAAACTTAATAGAAGATGAGAATCCTGTCTGCAGAGCTCGCCAGAAGAAAGTTGCTGTGAAAGGGGGCATTGGCGCTTCGTTGGCGCTTTTTCCTCTTTTCCCCCTTGCTTTTAAATAGCTTTTGAAAATCGCTTATGAATGCCTGTGCGCATTTCACTTCTGCTTTAGAATTAACGGCGAACCCATTAATGATGGGTTCATTATTATTCATAATGAAAAACACAACAACAACAAAATAGTGCAATGACAAACTGTCTTATATTAAACCAAATCTTCCTCCATGGGCGCACGGGGGCTTAGTGGTTAGCACGTTCGCCTCACACCTCCAGGGTAAAGGGTTCGAGTCCCGTCGGGGCCATGTGTGTGCGGAGTTTGCATGTTCTCTCCGTGCGTCGGGGGTTTCCTCCGGGTACTCCGGTTTCCTCCCCCAGTCCAAAGACATGCATGGTAGGTTGATTGGCGTGTCTAAAATGTCCGTAGTGTATGAATGTGAGTGTGTATGTGATTGTGCCCTGCGATGGACTGGCACCCTGTCCAGGGTGTACCCCGCCTTGTGCCCGATGCCTCCTGGGATAGGCTCCAGGTTCCCCGTGACCCTGAAGAGGAGTAAGCGGTTGAAGATGGCTGAATGGATGGATCTTCCTCCATCGTCTTGTCAGTCGACTTGCCTCACTCTTCCTGTCAGTCAGCTCGCCTCACTGTTCCTAAACACGTGACTCACCTCACTCTTCCTCTAAATCGGCTCGCCTCACTCTTCCAGTCACTCGGCTCGCCTCACTCTTCCTCTCAGTCGGCTCGCCTCACTATTCCTGTCACTCGGCTCGCCTCACTCTTACTGTCACTCGGCTCGCCTCACTCTTCCTCTAAGTCGGCTCGCCTCACTCTCCTCTCAGTTGGCTCGCCTCACTCTTCCTGTCACTCGGCTCGCCTCACTCTTCCTGTCACTCGGCTCGCCTCACTCTTCCTCTAAGTCGGCTCGCCTCACTCTTCCTCTCAGTCGGCTCGCCTCACTCTTCCTCTCAGTCGGCTCGCCTCACTCTTCCTGTCACGTGGCTCGCCTCACTCTTCCTCTCAGTCGGCTCGCCTCACTCTTCCTGTCACTCGGCTCGCCTCACTCTTCCTGTCACTCGGCTCGCCTCACTCTTCCTGTCACTCGGCTCGCCTCACTCTTCCTGTCAGTCAGCTTGCCTCACTCTTCCTCTAAGTCAGCTTGCCTCACTCTTCCTGTCAGTCAGCTCGCCTCACTGTTCCTGACACGTGACTCACCTCAGTCTTCCTCTCAGTTGGCTCGCCTCACTCTTCCTCTCAGTCAGCTCGCCTCACTCTTCCTGACACTCGGCTCGCCTCACTCTTCCTGTCAGTCGGCTCGCCTCACTCTTCCTCTCAGTCGGCTCGCCTCACTCTTCCTCTCAATCGGCTCGCCTCACTCTTCCTGTCACGCGGCTCGCCTTAATCTTCCACTCAGCCGGCTCGCCTCACTCTTCCTCTCAGTCGGCTCGCCTCACTCTTCCTGTCACTCGGCTCGCATCACTCTTCCTGTCACTCGGCTCGCCTCACTCTTCCTGTCACTCGGCTCGCCTCACTCTTCCTGTCACGCGGCTCGCCTCAATCTTCCACTCAGTCGGCACGCCTCACTCTTCCTCTGACTCAACTACTGCAGCAAATCCTGCAATCCTGTTTTGTAACAGCCCTATGAGCCATCTCATATAGAAAAACAAAGCACATCTGGCACCACATTGCACTTCGCAAACAGTTCATGTCAAAATCTCACCCTTCTCACCTGCATATTGCAGATTTGTTTCTCACCAGCTGAAGAACTGCTACTGTAATCATAAACACACTTAATACTGTAATCTTTCAACACACTTAATACTGTTTGACTTTACTTTTCTACACTTTTATATGGTAATGATTTACAGTGCCACTTCTGTCACCTAGAAAAGAACGCATTGCCTTTTGGGTCTGGTTTCTTTCAAGGTTTCTTCCTTACCCGTTTTTCTTTGCCACTGTCATCTCTGGCATGTTCATTATGAATCCAGATTTTTATAAGACTGCTTTATGACAATGACTATTGTGACTAAATGTGCTATACAGATCAAATTGAATTGAATATTCAGCCACCTCAGCAGATCCAAAATATTCATTATAATGAGAAACAATGAGTCTATAAAGAATCGAAATAAGTAGAAGATAAACAGCATTACAAAAATGGTAATACATGTCTAATCAGGTCAGGAGCTACTACAAACAATAAAAAACCCAACAACCCCATGAATCTTATTATTAAAATCACTATCTTTTGTTAACATTATTATCTTTTAAGACATCAACTGGTTTCGTCTGAGCTGTCATTATTCAGCAATACCGGCAGGTGGATTAATTTTGGTTTTGTGTCCCTAATTCACATAAATCCAGAGTTTTCTGTTTAATTTCACACTAATTACAGTTATGATAATTAGCTCTGAATCCAAACAGCACAAGGCTGTGATATTTACAAAGACAAAAAATAACAACAACGTGGCGTAAAGCATTTCTGATGCAGAGTCTGAGCCAGGCTCCAACACTCTGTTTATAAGCCCAGGCCCATTTCGGTCAAATTCTTTTTCCTTGAATGCTTCCGCCCTTTTTTTTTTTTTAGCATTTGTGCTTCCCTGTTGTGTCTCTATTCATTGTTGTTGCTCTCTTTGTATATTTTTATGTGTGTGCGTCCAATATCCAAGAGTCCGGCCACTATATTTCAGTGGGCTCTGTCTCTATACGAGAGGCAGTAGAGACAACATGATGACGATGGCCACCTTAAGTTGCATTAAAAACTTCCCAGTACAGTCTCTCACACTTCCTGTGTGGATCATTATGGGCCCATTCACAGCCTGCTGCTCTTCAAACCCGTGTGATTAGTGCAGTGTAGATTTTTTTTTTTCTTTTGGTTTGTTCATTTGGTTTTTTTCTTCAATAGCTTGAGTAGATGCTGGCTGAAATGTTCATCATCATTCAGTTTTCCCAACTCACACTAATAATCAACTGCCTTTGATTAGATAACTGATCTAGAAGTGATTTTGCATGAGCTGAGTTTCAGATCCTTTATCACTTCTGTGCATGTATAAATTGCTTTTCAGAGATAAATTAGAAGACAGCAATGAACATTCTGCTCAATTCGGAGGAATAATAGATCTCCTTTATAGCAATTCCTTTCATATCCCTATTGCATCTCTTCAGTGCTAATGCTAGAAACGGTGGCAGTTCATAGAACCACCTTTTTTTTAAAAAATCATTACGCAATCAAATGTCGTAGTCTAGTAAGAAACGGCTGATGAGGGTAAAAATGTAATACATCTCTGGTGGGTCAAATAACACATTAAACATTAGTGGAAAAATGTCCAATTTGAATTTAACCAAACATTTCAAGTACCCCTTGCTGCAGAACCAAACATCCAGGGGGTGGAGACAGCTCAGTGTGTTTCAGACTGGAAAAGTGTGCTGTTCCATGTTGTAAAACATCTCATGGGTTAGAGATTAGGGCAGAAGCAACAGATACCAATGTTCTAGAAGACCCCTGTCTTTCAGTGATGAGAATAAATGAGATTTTTTTTTGTGAATAAATGAGATTACCACAGCACCACCAGTGGTCGTAAGAAAAATAGTATGAAGAATGTTATGAAGTGATACTGTGTGCTAGGTGGAATGATCCCAGCACTGTAGATCCATGCAGCCTATCAGTAACAGTTGTCACAGGTGAGTACACAGAGTGACATGCCCTCTAGGTTTGATCTCCATTTGGCTAATGTTGCATTTGACTAAAGATCGTAACTTGACCTCTGACTAGGAAAAAAACAACGAAAACGCCTTCTGAACGCAAAATATCTCATTGAAAACTCAAATGAACATGCATAAGTAGAAAACAATGCTCAATAGACTATGAAGTGTAGCTTCTGCTTGGTTGGAATGAAAACCTGCACCCACACAGGCTCTTTCTGGATAAGACTGGACACCACTGCTTTAGATCAATAGACATACAGACATTAAATATATTAAATTCATTCTAAATCTACTCTTGAGGAAAATTACATCACTCATCACAGTTAACTGGGTAGCTTGTTACTAACAAAAGAAGAACATGGAGGCATCAGTGTCTTTCCACACTTGCATGGAGGATACAAATTACATCATTCCAAGCTCTGACTTCCTGTGTCCGAGGTAAATATCACCATGCCTTTTTGGACTGCTGAAAAATTGGCTTGAGTTGATAAATGATTTAAAAGCTCTCAAAGATGGTGATTGGATTTTCCTAAGGTGAAATAGCAAGGTCAAATCAATCATGGTGTGCTATAAACACTAGTTGAAAGCAGGTCTGGAGCTTATATTGCACTTCAGTATTTGAACCCCACCTGTCCATAATAGAAGAACATTCTGTCTCAGGCTAAACTGACTCACAGCGCCAAGTAAAAAAAAAAGAAGAAAGAACAGAAAAGAATAATACGCTGAGTCAACTCTGTCCAAATCCAAGCACTAACAACCAGCAACCGAATTGTTAATTCATAGTGACAATAACAGCATTGGGATATTACAGAATATGAACAAAATGGAAATGAGATTTTAACATCAGTAAAATCTTTCCAGAACTCATTAATGATTTCTAAAATAAATTATAACACTTTGGCATAATCAAGTAGATTCCCCACCTGTCATATGTGTTGTAATGTGATGTGTGTGAGTAGAATGCCATTGTTTAAAGCATACCCCCTTTCTTCGATTCCAGATAATGCCACAGTCATCTGTAGCCATTAGTCCAAGGATAGCGTTACTCTCTTCCCTGTCAATCAGTGCCATACTAATCAATTGTAGATGTTTGTGAAGACAGCACTGAGCAGTTGTAGTATGAGGAGCAGTTTGAAAACATATGGTGGCTTTGGTTTCACGCGTCTCAGAGGAAGCATAGGGAGATGCTAGCCCTCACCCTCCTAAGTTCGTAGCTATCATAGGATAAGGTTTAAAAATCAACAAAAAAGGGAGAAAACTAAAGAAGGGAGGAACAAACTGATTGTGAGGAACCCAATCTAAAATCCGATCCTTAGCACTGCCCGGTAAATATCTGAGAATCATCTGAACCCATGCAAACCTGATGTAAATTATTAAGTCCTGTCTGGGTTTAACACCCACATTAAACTCTACACATATATTAAAAGTGGTGTTCTAAAAATGAAGAACGCCTGCTGATATTGGTCAAACAGTCAAACATTAATCCAGAATAATACAGACTACATACGCGTTCTGTATGAGCTTGATGAGCTGGAACTGAAGCAGCCACAACATTGACACTGACCCTTTTACCTCAGCCAGTGAATGCACATTATTGACAGAGTGTGGTCCTAATGAGCTGGGATGTGTTACACGTGAGCGAGGGAGAGGCCTATATCCAGCTCACCAATGAAAAGAAGATTAAGGAGCTGTACCTTTCATAAACATAGCAGCGAGGCAGAATTTACAGTTGCCTTAAATGTCAAGGAGAGATGTAATCTCCTTGTTCCTTAATGAAGGGAAGAAAATAAAAGCTCTCTGATCTATTAAGGGCTTTTATGGTCCCTCTGTGAATTACAAGATGGCGACTTTTAAAATCCGAAAAATGACAGTTTTGTTCTCAAGATCTATACAGACAGAATGAAATCACTAAAGTCTGACATGGCTGTGGTGGTGGTAGCAATCCCTTATCTATTATCACCAGGTCTCAGAGTGAGCTCTGAGACTGCTCTGAGCTTCTCTTTAGAAAACTTCTACACTCAACTGCTGTCACACACCTCGGGTGATATTATATGATATTATACAAATTGAAATTTGTGTTGAGGTGTATGGCTGTGTCTCATACTGTGCACTTTGTACGTTATCCCTTTATACCACTTAGACTACTATGTAACTCAATCTTCAGTAAGGGCCCCATCCGTAATACGTATAATAAAAAGTCAAAGAGAAATATACAATTTGTTTAGATATTTATATTTTAGAAGAAGCCACGTGTTCCATGTAATGGAGGTTAGGATGGACGCAAGTGCATATAAGATCTTTTAATAAAGAGGGGTCCAAATCATGAGACAAATCCAAATCATGAGACAATAGCATGGTCAAGAAACAGGAAATGGGTCAGGTGATCTGTAAACAGGCATGCACTAGGCAAGTCAAGAATCGAGAACGAGAAACAAGAAGCAAGATCAAAGAACATGAATCAAAACGAGGAACAGGGTACTAATGCTTGGAATGGTGATAACACTCAATACTTCGCCAAGTGCAAAGAGACATGAGGGGTTTATATGACAGGCTTAATCAGGGGTGAAACACAAGACAGCTGAGAACAATGATGTACACATTTCGGAAACAACTACGGAATATACACGGGCGGAGACATGACATAATCCGTAACAAAAGCAAACAAACCGTGTCAAAAGTAAACAAAGTCAGTATCACTGAAGACCCAAAAGCGTGTGTTCGCTAAGAGCTTGCACTACGGGTTTCCGAGCATGCTGCATGCTACAGCGCTAGCTCGAGGGGAAATCGTGACAGTTTATAGCTGCTATAATGCAATTACCCTAAAGCAATTTGATTTATGGATGTTCCACAACATTAAATAATAACGATAAATGGATAAAAAGATGACAAGTCTTTCTTTAATAAATAAAAAAATATGCAATTTCTGGCAAATCGCAATGGTGACAGTGGATCAGAAATGGATTTATCTCTCTCCACGAGGATATGAGAACTGAATTTCACTGTACTGTACATGTTTGTGACAACACAGTCTTTTGACCTCGATGAGCAACCGTAAAGTAATCAAATCAAATAATATTTTTCAGCATTGCATCAATTCTCACCTTAGATCATGCAAGTCTTAAAATATAATCTTTTCCCTTGTGGGTTTGTGTCGTATGTGTGTACTGGGGTGTAAATAATTGCCTCTGTGTGTGTTGTGCCTGTGCACACGTTTGCAAGAGTAGCGTGCTATCATGATTTCTGTGCACAGGCGCAGGTTTGGCCCATGGCTGAATAATTGGGTGTGTTTCCTCCTGCTGGTCGCTCCTGCTGGGAGAGAAGGCATCTCAACATTGCATAATGAAACTCTTCTCCGCTCAGGGCTCTTCCTCTGCAAAAAAATGCAACATTTACAAAAAGAAAGAAAGAAAGAAAGAAAGAAAGAAAGAAAGAAAGAAAACACACTAGTGGTTCAAATTTGTTTAAAGCTGTCACATTTAGAAAGCTTTATTTCTGCACTGGCTAAAATAAAAACACACCTTAGTAGCAGTACTGCGGCAGTGTGTTTGTGATAAAAACTCGTTCAGGGAACTGACTGTTCTTGCAGAAAATCAAAGAATGACGCTGACATGACAAACCTCAGTGTCTCATGGGGCTAGAGAACAAGATTGCGTCTTTCTTTCAAGAAACATTACGCAGCCGTTTTTATGCCTAGATATAATTAAGGCTCTCAAAAGGGAGTTTTGTTACCTGTTCCAGGGATTCACATTTATTTCGGTAATGAAGATTGTGGCAATGAACAATTCCAGCTAAATAAGACACACTCCATCTGAGCCCGGCTTCGAAAATGAGCTATCTCAAAGCACGGGCAAAGCACTGAGATCGTAGATATAAACTCACTGAGAGACTGGGACACACAAGAGAGGTAAAGATTCACAGATTCCAATCACCGCATTGTTCTTTATCTACAATGGCACTTGAAAGTTTGTGAACCCTTCAGAATTTTCTATATACCTGCATAAATATTACCTCAAACATCATAAACATTTCACACAAATCCGAAAAGCAGACAAAGAGAGCACAATTAGAACAAATTAGATAAAAAAATATTATACGTGGTCATTTATTTATTGAGGAAAATGATCCAGTATTTCATATCTGTGAGGTCCTTTGCCATGATCTCCTTTGCCATGATTCACTTCCACAAACATGTTGAGAAGATTAGACTTTGATACATCCTTGTTCTTGAAATTCACTCACACCTGATCATCATCCCATTGATTGAAAACACCTGACTCTAATTTCACCTTCAACTGAACTGTTAATCCTAAAGGTTCACATACTTTTACCACTCACAGTTAGTTAATATTGGATCATTTTCCTCAATAAAAAAATGATAAAGTATAATACTTGTATCTCATTTGTTTATCTCTTTATATACTTTTAGGACTTGTGTGAAAATCTGATGATATTTTAGGTAATATTTATGCAGACATAGAAAATTCTAAAGGGTTCACAAACTTTCAAGCACCACTGTAGATGTTATACAATATATATGATATATACTATATGTGAATGGCAATTCATTTGTTTTTGCTGTAGACTGAAGACATTTGGCTTTAAGATCATAAGATGAAGAAGAGAGTTAAGAATTTTAGCTTTTATTTCCATATGTGTAGATGTGTTAAATGACACAGAACATAGCACATTTTGCATCCGACCCAATTTGTAGCTACTGGTAGCTCAAGCACACTTGAGCGCTCTCGGGAATACCTGACAGAAGCAACACCCCCCTACCGCACACCCCCTGAGTGCCAAAAAACCCTATCCCCCTCCCGGAGGTCCTGGCCCTCTGAGGAAAATGTCAAAACTAAGTTCAAGGTCCCGAGGCAGGCATTGACTATGTGGTCTTTTAAATTATAAACCTAACGAGGAGCTAAATTAACGTTTTCTAATTAGTCAGCTTGAGACCCTTTCCATCTAAACTGGTTTTATGTCTTGAGCCTAGTAGCGAATGTTTTATAAATAGTTAGATACTCTCTATTTTTTTTTAGTTATGAGAAAGAACAATACCCTTCTACTCCAAGTAAAACTCATACAGTATGCCACTACCCGTACCACCATTATCTTCAACTGGAGCTGAATCAGATCAGTAAACTATTATAACTGTTTTCTCCTGGTGCAGTTAAAGTACTATGTAAATCACACAATTTGATATTGTTATATACATTTGATATCAATTTGATTGTGTTTTCGTAGTGTGCTGACAAAATGGTGCATGTATTGGATTTCCCAGGCTGTCCTACTGTATGTAATGTGTGTTTTAGCAGTAATAGTATTATTCGGGCAGTGATCTTTGCACTTATTATACTTTATACAGTGAGACAGTTCATATATCAGGATACATCCTGTATAGACAGAAAAACCACATCAATTATTTATTTATATTTTTCGCTAGATTGATATTGCTGATATGGTTTATGTACAATTGTGTAATCACACACACACACACACACACACACACACACACACACACACATATATATATATATATATATATATATATATATATATGTGTGTGTGTGTGTGTGTGTGTGTGTTATGAAATAAAATAATTATACTGTATACTGTAATCAGTGCAGAATTTTAACTTGCTAGTACATATGTATTGTTAATAAAGGCAATAATTTATATAAATAATCCTTTGCTTCTACATGCTTGCCGAATGCATGTGAGTCTTGAAATGATGTTGACCACTGGTTGCTAACAGTGGCAATCTATAAATTAGTTACTACCATGGTCAATTTGGTCAGAATCTCCATTATAGAATAATTACAACGTTTGACCTTATCAAAAGAGTGATCGTTATGTTAACAACTTTTGTAACGTAATTAGTGGAAGCAAAGGCATCAAATAAGGCACTTAACCCAATTCCAAAAAGTTTGGCTGCCCCGTCCCAACTTGTTACGGCCATCAAATTCAAAATTACCTTATTTTTTTCTTAATATGGTACATTTCCTCAGATTAAACATTTGATATGTTTGCATTGCAAATCATTGCATTCTGTTTTTATTTACATTTTACCCAGCGTCCCAACTTTTTGGAACTCGGGTTGTACATAATGTACATTTAAACTGCGGTGGTATCATTGTAAAAATTTATTTTAATCACTGACTCTTCACATCCTCGTCCTTTGGAAGTGCATGCAAAGTGGATTTGATTTCGCGGCGCAGAAAACAACATCTTCTCGCCATGGCGACGACACAAACCAAACTCTCCCACGCCTCAGCTCTAACTTCAGTGTTTGAGGGTGGGTCAAAGTAGACGTTGTTCACAGGCAGCCATTGAAGACCATAGGTTAGCATTATGCAAATTTGTTACAAACCTACGTAGGTTCGAGGTGGAAGTAAGGCTGGAATTAATGACAACTGGTTTTAGGCATCTTTCTTTTGGGAGACAATAACTCCATTTGTCATGCACTTTGATCTTTGAAAGTTTCCAGACCTGAATCATAAAAATATCACACTGGAACAGCTGGAGCTAGTCTTGTATATTTCATACATTGTGATGTTATTAACAAATCAAGACACATATCTTATTGCATCGTTGCCAACATTGCTAACATTCATCTTCAGTATGTGCTTAATCCTAGTCAGGGTTGCAGTAAATTGAGTAAATTTTCTTTCCAGATGTGAGTCAAGCTACAGTAAGAAAACAAAGAGAAACGTCTGATGTGAACAAAACTTATCTATAAGCAGATGCTCCAGTTCTTGTTGTTGTTGTTGTTGTTGTTTTTTTTTTCAAACCAAAGACACAACAGTCCCTTATTTTCTGAATTCATAGGTCATACTGTAGTTCACCTAGATGAAATTGCCATAAAGGGAACATAATCACTACAGCGAAGCAAATGCATTTTTCATATGCCACGCTCTTTTCTCTTAAGTGAATCCATAAATTTGTATTTACATTTGGACTGACCGCTGCTTTAGCTGAAAAAGCAGAAAAGCATATTTTTCAGATTTCTCCTTTATTGCCATATCAATGGGTCAGAAATCGTAGATTCTATGGCTAAACTGTAGATTATGGAGCTTCTGAGTAACAGCCATATAGCAGAAGCTGCAGTAAAACCCAGCAATTCAACCAAAATCATCTCCCCACAGCATGTGTGTCCATCAGGATGGTATGTGGTGGCCCTTCACATGGAGCGCTCCAGTGAGTCAAAGCCTCTATAAATCTCTATCAGAGCCAGAAGGTGCGCTTGTGACCTCATTACGGACTATAACGAGCATTATCGACACTGCTTGGGCCTGGAATTTATGTCTCTCCGTTCACACAGACACCCTCTATAACACCAGGGCTTTACACAGGGCAGAGAGTACAACAGCCTTTACTGGAGCTCTGTGGATTTATTGCAACCCCTAAACTCAACAAAATAAGGCCTACAGCGGAGCATCCATCCCTGCCCAAACTCATTTGGTTTTGTTAAACCTGATTTAACAAAACTATACCAAATGGCCCTTTCCTCCATCTAAATTGAGCAAGCAGGTCTAAAAATAAACCTCGATCACACACAGCCTGCAGACATTCCTGCAAGTCGGAACGAGTTAAAGAGGACAAATTTGCACACTACATCTTCAACAAACTTAGACTGAGGGTTTGGCGATGGCACAGCGAGGAAAATGGGTTCTTTAAAGTTATTACAGGAGACAGGTGCACGCGCATCAGTGGAGATACTGAGCGTGAAGTATGACTAACATAATTCAAGTATAAAATCATGTGTATGATCACCTCAGGCACAAAGATCCACAAGTATGACCTAGTCATCCCATTAGCATGCTGCTTCCTCTACCAGCCTGGATAAATAACCTTGTCTCCACGGTAACAGTATATACTGTTCAGTCCTCAATGGAGAGACTTTTGTATCACCTGTAAATGCCAAAAATGTACACTGAACACAGACACATACACACTCGAATTAAAGCAATGTTCACAGTATGACCAAATATGAAATATGACATTTTTGATCAGTATTAAGCTGGCCTGCTTATAGCTAGAACAGCTGTACATTCTCAAACATGCATCAAAAACCACTGAAATCTAGACATTCAAAATGGATATGACCTTATTTCATGTTATCTTACACAAATGACAACAAAGGTAAACAAGCTAACCGTGCATATACAGTGGTGCTTGAAAGTTTGTGAACCCTTTAGAATTGTCTATATATCAGCATTAATATGACCTAAAATCTAAACTTTTCACATAGTAGACAAAGAGAACTCAATTAAACAAATGAGATTTAAAACATTATACGCGGTCATTTATTTATTGAGGAAAATGATCCAATATTACATATCTGTGAGTGGCAAAAGTATGTGAACCTTTGCTTGCAGTATCTGGTGTGACCCCCTTGTGCATGAAGGTAGATTAGTGATAGCTGCTAAGTTGAATTAACATGTGTGTTTGATGAAAACGTGAGTCTGAACCCCAATTAGTTTGTGGAATTCTGAGGATTTTAAGAAATACTGTCGCAAAGTCTATGAAATCTATTATGACTGCTAAGATGCTATGATTCGTTTGAGCCTGACATGTTTCAAACAAGTATAACAACCTGCAAATAACATGACACATGTTTTAGATTTAAAAATAAATAAATAATATAATATAATCAGTTAATTAGTACATGCACTTTGTTTTTCTTTTTTCTCTTTTTTTTTTTGTCTTAGGACTCCTGGTCTTCGGAGTCCCTTAAATGTCCCTGTTAATCTATACAGTATTTTATAATGATGATTAATAATAAGCATTATACTGGCACCCTGTCCAGGGTGTACCCCGCCTTGTGCCCGATGCCTCCTGGAATAGGCTCCAGGTTCCCCGTGACCCTGATAAAGGAGTAAGCGGTTGAAGATGGATGGATGGATGGAATAAGCATTATACAACGATCATAGTCATTATTTATTATGCCAGCTAGTGAACTGGATGCAATGCTGTTAAAACCTTGTAACTACTCACAAGTGCAAGGTAGAAAAATATAACAGGAGTATAACATTTAAGAAACGTTCAAAAAACATTAAAAAAAGAAAGAAAGAAAAAAAAGAATGCAGACCAACAGGGTGGGTTTAGAAGGATGTCTAGCATCAGTGTTAGCAAATTAAGTGGTCTCATGTCAGCTACAGTAGTTTTAGTTGTTTTTTGGGGAGTATTTTTCATTATGAATAAAAAACATTATATCATCAAAAGCATTGTATTTTGTTCGTCCCTGTTGAGATTATTACAGTATCTCACAAAAACACAAACAGCTCCACAGCATTCAGTGACTTAAATTAGAGAGAAGCCATCACCTGTATTGTGTATTTTCTGCACCACTTGGGTAAATGAGCTCTTGCCACACACAACTTTAAGGGGTGTATCAATATCGAGGAAGCTTAAACTGCTGCTGGGAATAGAAGTAATTGAAGTAAACAAACCCGCTTTTCATTTAAAATCCATTTTCCAGTATTCCCAGACAAGAACAAGTGAAAATTGTTTGGGGAGTTTCTTTCTTTCTTTCTTTCTTTTTTTTTTTTTTTTTTTAATTTTCTGAGCGTATTTTGCTGTTTCATGCCTCGGGTTAAATCACAACAAACTTGCACTCAGCAGGATATAATACGAGTGAATTGAAGCTGTCTGAACAAATTTTACTGCTCAAATACTATTGGGGTTTTCATGGTAAAAAAGAAAACCATCCTCACTAGAATATCCTGCATTCTACTTTTAAGCCATAGACACATTTCCTCGTCACGTGACGTAGTAAAAATGAGGCATCGCCAAGGATCTCATGCTAAAATCAGTCATTAACTGGTAGACTGCCCTCTGGATGCGTCCCCAAATTATGACTGTGAAAACCTTAATCAAAAAAAAGAAGAAATAAGAAAAAGAAATGTAATTCTTGACATTCAAACTGAAATTGCAGCTACTACAGCCAAAGTTAATTATCTTAAAGACGTAGATATGTCTGTTAAAGGAAATATGGTGTATAATGACCCTGATGGTGCAACTGCTTACTTTGATGAAATAGAGAATATGGAGTTCTATTCAACTGGGGAAAATGCTCCAGTTACACGCCAAGGTGTTTCTGTTCAGTTTCCCAATTTGTATAATACAAGTGTACAGCAGACTGCACAAGGCAGCTGTACTGTGAAGGTAGAAGATCATTAAACTGCTTTACAGCAGCCTGATCAGTCTACCAGAGGCTGTTGCAATACGATGGAAGAACTAAAATACTTGGAAATGTCATGTATTCCACATAATGAAGGTTAGGATGGATGCAAGTGCCAATAAGAGCTTTTAATAAAGAGTGACAGGCAGACAAATCCAAATCATAAGACGATAGTGTGGTCAAAAACAGGCAATAGGTCACGCAATCAACAAACAGGCATAAACGAGGCATGGTGAGAATCGAGAATGAGAAACCAGAAACAACATCAGAGAACATAAATCAAAACTACGAACAGTGTACAAACGCAGTGTACAGTGATAACACTCAATACTTCGCAAAGTCATTGTATTCAAACAGTCTTTTTATACTGTGGTTGTGAGTGCTTGTGAATTTGATGCAGGTGTGCATTAGAATGAATGTGAGTGTTCTGGGAATAGGAGTCCATGGTGGCCATGTTTGTAGGCCGCAGTGCAGGATGGGAAAGGTAGTCACTGGTTTGCTGTGACATGACAGAAAGAACTAAACACTGTCTCTAACATGATAAATGTAGCCCTACAAAAATAGGAAAAAATGGCGTCCAAAGGCATTTGAGCTGCAAGGGCGGCAGACAAGAAGAGTGGCAATGGTTGACCTGGTCCAATTAATTGCAACACAATTTCTGACCCAATTTTTGAAGATATACAAGATTCAATCACAAAATCAAATTCCAAAGCATAAATAAAACCCAAATCAAAAGGTAGTTTCGCTACTAGTGTAAATATAAAATCATCACAGCTGCAAATACCCAGAAATCCAAATCTCTCATATCTATTCTATAGTGGTGAACATGAATTAGCCGGCTGGTTAGGAGAAGATAACCTTCCTAAGAAAGTATGGAGTCTGTTTTGGATGTCTCAGACGGGATGGACACATAAGTAAGGACTGCACTAGACTTCTCATTTGCATAATTTGCAACAAGCAACATCCAAGTCTTATTCATGTTTACTTCAATGCAAGTGAATCAGAAGAATCATTCCCAAGAACACCAGTAAGCAGTGCACAGGTGCATGTTGGTGAGTAGGCATGGGCAGGTAATGTACAAAGGGAATGTATGCTATCTCTTGTACCAGTGCAAGTAAAAGGGGAGCACTGTTATACTTGCATATGCATTTCTCGACCCTGGTAATAGAAAACCTAACGCACAAGATCAATATTCCCAGAAGAAAAACCAACATCATGCTTCATACGATGAGCCAGGAAATGTCTGTGCACACCTACTGTATATTTTCACAAGTTTAAAGGTCTCTGCTCTAGAGGAAAATAATTTTATTATGTTACCAGAGGTGTATACTCAAAAGAACATGCCAATAGACACAAACAGTATACCTACAAGTATGAACTCTCCAGATGGTGTTACCTGAATAAGGTGAGAATTCCAGTCATTGAAGCTGAGGTTGATTTACTGATTGAAGACAATGCACCCGAAGGTATTGAATTGTTAACAGTCATGATGACTGTGATATGCAGTGAAAACCCAACTAGGGTGGGTGGTTAATGGTCCTCTTAAAGGAAGTCTTGCTTCACAGGCAAGAGTGGCTTTCCCTTATGTTACGTCAAATAGAATTTCAATAGAAGAACCATGACTTACATTCAATTGAAAACAACTTGAAAATGTCAGTGGAAGACAAAAAAATTCCTCAACATGGCAGAAGAGTCTATCTATTATAGTTTAAACTTGTCTTTCAGGAAGAAGGACCCAGTCATGCCCAATAACTACCCAGGTGCAGTGCAACACTTCTGAAGTCTGCAAAGAGAATTTAAATTGAATGAACCGTTCAAAACAGAAAATGTTTACTTTCTAATTGAGGTAATAAATAAAGGACATGCAGAAGTAGTGCCACAAGAGGAGCTGGAGAGATCTGATGGCAAGGTTTGGTATATTCCACACCCTGGTTTATACCATCCCATAAAAGGGACTATCGGTGTAGTTTTTGACTGTAGTGCAAGATTCCTAGGCACATCTCTGAACTCAGAACTGCTGCCAGGTCCAGATCTAACCAACACACTGTTTGGTGTTCTCACAAGATTCCGGCAAGAGCCTGTTGCTGCAATGACAGACATTAAGTCAATGTTCCATCAAGTCAGGGTGTCCAAATCTCATGTTGACTTTTTGCACTTTCTTTGGTGGCCTTATGGTGATTTCACAAAACCCCTGTAGAACATCGGATGGTGAGGCATCTCTTTGGTGCAGTGTTTTCTCTAAGTTGTGCAAATTTTGCAATAAGACTGCAACAGTTGCTTTTCACCAAAGGCGGAAAATATTTACATTTACATTTATTCATTTAGCAGACGCTTTTATCCAAAGCGACTGACAAATGAGGAAATACAAGCAAAGCATAGTAGTGCTACCATACAAGATTTATAATTGAGGTCTAGAGAAGCAAAGTGCACAGAGTAGAGATGTAAGAGCCAGAGTAATTTTGTATTTATTTATTAATTTTTAAATAATTTGCAGTTGGCATTTCAGGGGTTAGTTCAGTGCTCACAGAAGAGGTGGGTCTTTAGCTGTTTTTTGAAGATAATGACAGATTCTGCTTTGCGGATTGAGGTTGGAAGTTCCATCACTGAGGGACAGTTAGTTTCAAGGTTCTGGAAAGGGACCTTGAGCCATGCTGAGAAGGGAGCACTAAGCATCAGATTGCAGATTACGTGAGGGAATGTAAGCCTTAAGGAGAGTGTTGAAGTAGGGGGGTGCTGTTCCAGAAAAAGTCTTGTACGTGTAAGTCTTGTTCCACAAAAACCTCACACCAGAAGGAGTATTATTATCAGTAGTAAGTTCTATCTATGACCCGTTGCCATTCCTATACCCCTTTACATTGCTTGTTAAGTTACTTCTCTGGGTACTACGCAAAGGCAAACATGGATGGGATGAGGACATATCTGCGTTGGCAGCAAACAAATGGACAAGATAGATTGCCAACTTGCACAAACTAGATGACTTCAAGGTGGCTCGTTGTGTGAAACCAACAGGATTCGGTTCACCAACACTAGCTGAGATTATTATTTGAATAAATTATTTGGATATGGCACAGTAAGTTATTTAAGAATAACCATTAACAAGAACAATGTGCATTTCTCATTCATGCTTGGAAAGGCTAGAGTGGCTCCTCTCAAGCAGATTACCATACCACGCATGGAACTTGTTGCTGCTGTACTTGCGTTCCAAGTGGATAATGCTCAGGAAGGAACTGGAGCTAAATATTAACAGTTCAACATTCTGGACAGACAGTCAATCAGTTCTGAAGTACATAGCCAACAAGCAAACTAGGTTTCGCACCTTTGTAGCCAATAGAGTAACAACCATCAGAGAGAACACAGATGTATCACAATGGCGGTACATTCAAACAAAACTACATCCAGCTGACATAGCTTAAAGGAGAGTTCCACATAAAGAAGGGATACATGGACCAATGTTTCTGTGGAGGTCAAAAGAGGAATGGCGTCAGGACTGTATGGAATCCAGTTCCCTCTCACCAGATGACCTGGAAATCAAAAAGACCTCCACGGTGTGCAATGCCATCATCAAAGATTGGGAAAAGTTAAAAAGAGCAATAGCCTGGTTTTTGAAATTGAAAAATATCCTGCATTCAATCAGTTAAAAAAAAAAGATCAACTGAGATCTCTGCGCAAAAGCTAGAAGCCAGAACAAAGCACTGCATGACGAATTGAAAACGTTCAAACCAAATACAATGGGTGTACAGACTGTCACTATGGAAGATTTATTGCAGCCATTGTAGAATTTTGTCAGAGACAACGATTTGCAGAGGAGATTACAAAACTCAAGACATCACCTACTGGTCAAAGTGTGAGTAAAAACAGCAGCTTATATAAACTGGATCCTATATTGAAAGATGGCATTTTGATAGTGGGAGGGCATCTGAACAAGTCAGGAATGCCTGAAGAGACCAAGCGTCTAGCTATCCTCCCAAAGGGTGCTCATGTCTCACATTGAATTCTACGACACTTTCATGAGCAAGTAGGACATGGTGGCAGAAATAATGATTTGTTACAACTTAGGAAAATGTTTTGGATTATAAAAACATTTATCACAGAAGAGACTTAGAGCAGATTTACCACTATTTAGCAACATTGGACTGGATTACTTTGGACCCTTTAAGACCAAAAGGTCACACAAAAAGGCATGGCGTTATCTTCACATGCATGTCAAGCAGGGCAGTACACATAGAAGTGACTAACAGTGTAGACACAGACTCTTGTATTAATTCTCTAAGATGCTTTGTATGTAGGAGAGGTCAAGTTACACATATATGTCCTGATAATGAAAGAAATCTGACTGGACCAAAGAAAGAGCTGCAAGATTTACTGGCAACTTGGAACCAAAGCAAGATCCAAACGGCCATGCTTCAAAATGAAACACAATGGAGCTTTAACCCGCCAGCAACATCACATCATGGTGCGAAAGGCTAATCCGATGGTGAGACAAATTCTATACTCTATCCAGCAACAACAAAGTCTTGATGATCAAGGGTTACAAACACTCTTCTGTGAAGTAGAAGCAATTCTAAATAGTCGTCCAATTACATCCTCATCTGACGACAGTAATGATTTAGAAGCGTTGACTTCCAATCATATTCCATCCATCTATCCATCTTCTATATCGCTTATCCTTTCTTCAGGGTCACTGGGAACCTGTAGCCTATCTCCAAATCATATTCTGCTTCTGAAATCCAATGTCAACTTTCCACCTGGATTATTTCAGAAATCAGACTTGTTCATCAAGCGAAGACAGAGACAGGTCCAGTATTAGGTTGATCTGTTCTGAAAGAGGCGGACAAGAGAATATTTATCCTTGCTTCAAGAGAGACAAAAATGGGTGGTGATTAAAAAAAAAGCTTAAAAATAGGAGATATTGCGATGGTGGTGGACAATACTGTGTGGTTCCTGGCCGCTTGGAAGAATAATAGAAGTCCAGCCTGATAATAAAGGATTGGTGAGGCAGGTCAAATTGAAAGCAAACACCAGTGACCAAACTCTGCCTCTTACTGGACTGGAAGGGGAAGAGGACATAAAGTAAATAATCAAGCCAGATATATTGTATAGCACTTAAAGTGTAATGTGACATTTGTGATGGCTCCTTATTTGTTTAAACATTTTAATTGATGCTAAAGGCCCAATTAGGGGCCGGTGTTTAAGAGCAATCGGTGTGCAACTTATGCTATCGTTCATTTCAAACAAAGTGAGGAAACACAAGGAAATTTGGGAAGCACCTGAAAGACTGTCCTATATAACGTTTGTTTGAGGCAGCTGACATTGTGGCCGTGAAACCAGCTAACATTATGCTCCATGTAATGTTAGCGATAGCCAGTTATTTGTATAAACGCTAAAACATTGCAACGTTATAAACTACCTACTAATGGGCCGCCATGCATCGCCATTCAGCCCGTGTCCTGTCAGCAACATGTACCCTAATGTCACTAATAATTATTCAAATGTTCATGCTTTTAATAAATCTTTTTGGCCTGCCATCATATCAGTGGATTTAAACTAATGCTTGCATTCGTAGTATAAGGGGTGGGTGTGTGTGTGTGTGTGTGTGTGTGTGTGTGTGTGTGTGTGTGTGTGTGTGTGTGCGTGCATGTGTTTAGAAGTGCACCTTAGCACTTGTTATTAGTCATGGTGAAACAGTGTTTGATAACTAAAACAGTTTTTAATTTAATTTTTTTTTATTCTTTTTCTTTTTTTATTAAACCACACCATGGTTTCAACTTTGCTATCAAGTATCATGTACTTTTGGTGGTAACATTACTTCATGTCGGGCCACATAACACCCCCCAGTGATATTTTTCCTATATTAGCATGCCCTTGTGTGTTTTATTTCCTTACATGTTGTGACAGGAGAAAAATATGTTGGTAGCATGGTCATATAAGCGAAAGCATGAAAAGTTGTGCCCTCCTCACTTACACAGGCTGTTGTACACACGGGGGTCATTTCTGACGAGCAGGAAGATGACGGTGAGTCACGCGGGAAGCGTACAGAAGAATCTAACCTACAGGTCAAGCAGACGAGTGCAAATGCGTATTAAAAAGCCTCTGACTGACAGCTATAGCCTGAGGGCAAAGAGGCAAGAGAGCTGAAGCAGAAGAAAGAGTGTATCTTTACTCTGCTGTGCCCTGTGCGTCATGTTAATCTGACAGCAACTGGCATGAAAGCTGAAAAGGTCTCATCTCTAGAATGCATAATGAAAGAGATTGTCTGTGTGTTTTCCTATAAGACTGTGATGAGCTATAATCAAATGTTTCCTGAAACCACTGCTGCCGTTTACCTCGATGCAACAGTATGATTAACTTAGGTAAAAATTTTCCTGGCATAAGTCTTGCTCAGCTTGTCCCAAAAGTCTTCTAGTAGATTTGGACACACACTCAGGAACTCACTCATCTTCAGTAAGATCTTATCTTCATCAGGGTTGTGGTAGATCCAAAGCTTATCCCTTGACTGTGAGACAGGAATACTCTATCTGCTGAACCACTGTGTCACCCTTAAATCAGACAACCCTATTTATTTTCCACCCAAAATCATCATTTCCTAAACTCAGAGACTGAAAGTCTTCGACTTTTACCCAGTAAGCATCATCTGGTATACTGTATATGCCTCATTTAACAATACAATGGCTCCCATTATAGGAAAGCCAGAGAAAGAGAGCGAGTAAAAGGGAAATGATAAAAAAAAGAACAAGATGTGAAGGCAAGAAAGGAGATACAGTAATATATTTGTTTTGTTGCACACATACTGAAAAAGCAGTTCTCATGAGTGAGTTGCTCATGACCCCCCTGTGTGCCAACTTACGTGAGAGCATGTGTGACTGTGTGTGTGTGTGTGTGTGTGTGTGTGTGTGTGTGTGTGTGTGTGTTATTCTACTGTGCCTGCTCCTCCCTGCTCATTCCATTCACACTGAAGAAGAGCCGGCCGTGTAATTGGAAAACACGCGTATGTGTACGGCCTGGCGCTCTGCCTGCAGCCCATATAATTGAAAGTATGCCGTGTGTCATGTGACATATAGGCCTCTTACAGCAGCTGTTCCCCAACGTTCACTGAAATGAGTGAACACCGTGGCTCAGGAGATGGTAAATCCACTTTTACGTTTAAATATCAGGCACTAGTAATCAGTTGTGTAGTAGTGGAACTACTATTCAAACCGCCATTAACCTGTGCAAATCAATTATAAGTACTGCAGACCTTCTCTGGAAACTGTACTTAACAGATATACTTATAGTACTGTGAAAACGTTAGAGACTACCCTTTCAATCAAATGGCCATTCAGTACTTATAGATCATTATGTGATCAATAAGTACTGAAACAATCCTGCAAACAATAATGATGGGAAAATGTACAGTATGTTAATTCTGTTTTCAGTCAAACAGCCACACAGAATTCTTTGCAGGTCAGAAATAAAATTCAATATTACAAATAACATGTAATATTTACAGATTTCATATTGCTTGAACTGCTGGAGACCTTTTTTGTAATTTATGAGCAATCTTAATGTCTTAATGTCATGTATCAACAAGGGAATTCTGGACTTCATTTCCCAGCAGTCACTGCACCTTACTCATCAGTATCACATGACCACCTGCACCTGATTTACGTTTCTATTAATGAGCACAGTAGAATATAGGCCACTGTTTGCACTGCTTTCTTTGTTTCACGTTATTGTCTATCCATGCTTTTGTCCACGCTTCGATGTTTAGTTTTGCCACAGTATTTTGCCTCGTGTTATTGTGTCTTTGTTTTGTGTCTGCTTGTTTATTAAATGAGGAGGAGTAACAAACTGCACTACATAAGCAGCAGAAGGACATGGAGGAGTCCTGGTACAAGTTGGAGTCTGTTAACTGGGCTAGTACCATCTCCCATCCTCCCTCCGATATTATGGATCTAGTCCAGCAAACAGAGTCAGCAGAGAACATATGTCAGCCTCCCTGCTCGTCTGAGGACGTCGCTCAGTCGCCCTGGTTGGCTGAAGACGTTGCTGTGTCTCCCGACATACCCAAGTGTTCCCCACTGTTCGCTAACCGAGCGCACAATGCCACTGTGCTTGCTTGCTCCACTGAGGAACTCGCCCTGCTTTTCTGCACCGCTGAGGGTATCGCACGGCTTTAACGTTCGGCTGAAGAAGGCACTCCGCTTTTCTGCTCAGCTCAGGACGTTGTTCTGCCTCCATGTTCCACTGAAGACGCCATTCCTTTTGCCTCGTGTAGATCCTCGCTCCCCTCTCTGGCTCGTGGAGAACCTCGCTCCTCTTTATGGCCTCACAGCAATTTTGGAGCTTCCCTGGGGCCTTGCGGAGAACTTTCCCCCTTAGGGGAGAAATCTCTCCCCTCTCCTGTCCTGCTGAGGAAGTTGTCCCACTGTCTTGCCCCGCTGAGGACATCGCTCTGAGCTCCAGCCCCGCTGAGGACGTCGCACTGAGCTCCAGCCCCGCTGAGGACGTCGCTATGCTTACCAGTTCAAATGAGGACGTCGCTCTGCTTACCTGTTCAGCTGAAGACATTGCACTGAGCTCCAGCCCCGCTGTGGACGTCGCTATGCTTACCTGTTCCACTGTGGACGTCGCTCTGCTTACCTGTTCCGCTGAGGACGTCGCTCTGAGCTCCAGCCCCAGTGAGGACGCCGCTCAGTCTCCTGGTTCATCTGGGGACATTTTGCCCAGGGGGCCAGGACCGCCAGAGGGAGGGAGTGCATTTTGGGGGGCACCGCGAGAAGCTCCCTTGGGGCATATATCATATATCAAGGAGGTAACTCTGGACTTCCTTTCCCAGCAGCCACTGCACCATACTACATCATTGTCACATGACCACCTTCACCTGTCACGTTTCTGTTTAACAAGCACTCCTATATATAGCCACTGTTTGTACTGCTTCCTCAGCTAATGTATTGTCTAGAAATGCTTTTGTCTATGCCACTGTATTTAGTTTTTGTCATAGTATTTGTATGTTTGTTGTAGAGTCCTTTGTGTTTACTGTTTATTAAATGTTCGAAGATCTGCGCTTGCTTCCATATCAGTCTTTGTACAGTGACACTTAACTTATCTGAATAGGACTACACTGTTCCATAGTGTTAGGACTGATACCATTTAATCTTGGAATAACAAACAATATGAAAACAAGGATATTGAAATGAAATGTATTATGAAAGGATTGCAATGAAATGTAATAAAGTTGATTTTTTTTTTTTAGATAAAATCCCCAGGGAAATGCCGAATTGCTATTCAGACTCAATATAGTACTTCCTTCAAAGGAGCTCTGGGGAAAAGTCGATCCAGTTAGACCTTTGGCCCGAGCTAATAAAGGCTTCTCCTTATTGCTATGAGGTGCTGGTGAAGTATGGAGGATAAATGTCACGATACAGGGCAAAGGCCACAGATCAAACCAAAATTCAATGAACTTAATTGCACTGTGTATATGTTTCATAAGAACAATGTTCAGAAGCCCTTTCAGTCATGTGATGTCTGCAGACGCGTTAAGAGTAGAAATATCAGCAGGATACAGTTAAAAAAAATGCCTCACAGACAAGTTTAGAGAGAGAGAGAGAGAGAAAGAAAAGGAAACAAAGACACCGGGGGGAGAGAGAGAAAGAGAGAGAGAGAGAGAGAGAAAAAGAGAAAGAGATTCAGAGAGAGCAAGAGAAAAGGAAACAAAGACAAAGAAACAGAGAGAGAGAGAGACAGAGAGAGCGTGAGAAAAGGAGACAAAGAAACAGAGAGAGAGAGAGATTGCTTTTAAAAAAACAAGATTCATGAGACAGATCATAAATAACACAGCTACTATCTTCCAAAATGACAGCTGGGTGATGAAATTGCGGGTCAATGTTTCAAAAAGGCCCATGCTGAATTCAAAAGCAGCAGGAGACAGAAAAACTGCACAGGAAATACACTTGTGTAAGCGATGACACAGCAGCAAAACCTTGTCCTCAGCTGCAGAAAGATAAGCAACACTACATCAGAGAAAATGAGCTTCTGGTATGAAGTTTGTTGCTGAGAGTGAAACAAAGCAGATGTCACAAGGTTAATCCAGTCTGGCACTAATAATGACTAATAATGAGTTGGAGCAGTCAGTCAATATCTCACAATGTAACGCAGAGCACATCATGAAGTGCTGTGAAATGTAAAACTTGTAAAACCACAAAATGTCTTACTATAAAATAAATGTTTATGCACTGTTAACATTAATTATTCAAAACAGTTATCGGAACAGTGTGTAAAAAAAAAAAAAAAAATTACAGTTTTCCACTTACCCCAGATGTACTTAATCAGCCAAGTCAGTTAGTATTGCACTAGAGCTAAAGTGCTCTGTACTTCCATTACTACTAGCTACATTAGGTACACAGTCTAATATATATATATATATATATATATAACTAATAAAGCAGAAATTTAACACCAAACACGTCATGGTAGATTTAGAAAATGTGAAAAAAAAAGGCTGTTGTTGTTTCTTTTTTTTTTTTGTATTAACAATTTTTTATTGATTCTCATACACTTTTCAAAGTACAACAAGATATATCAATACAGAATCAACATAGAATCAACATTTTTTTTTTTACCCCGATAACAGTTTACATATGATCAATTT
>JAFFST010046092.1:13319-27493 GCA_022414735.1 Noturus placidus | reverse complement strand
AGGGATAGAAATAGTCAATTAGAGCCGGAGTGATTTCCCCCCCCCCCAAAAAACCCTTAAAAAAAAAAAAACACCCAAAGTCTCCAAAACCCAAAGGAGACAGCAGTGTATCCCTCTACAAATAAAGTTGTCCATACTGAGACAACCAGCTGTTGTTGTTTCATCCTTTTCCTTTTATTTTCATTTCCTCCCTCTGTTTTTCAGCAAAAACATGCCTCAATATAAAGCCCTATTCAGACTGGAGTATGTTGGGTTGTTTTTTTTTTTACATGGGGAGGTGATGTAATGTGATTATTACTGAAGAATATCTGGGATTTTATTCCCATCAGAATCCAGTCATTTCCGTAATTTTACATATAGAACATTACTGTGTTCCTGCATTATAAAATCACATGTTGACCCTACTTTGCACCCCAGTTTGTCCACTTACTTTTGGTTTCTTAAAAGGGGAGACCAGATACAGTATAAAAAGTACTGTAATGCCTACCCCGCTCATCCTGATTTGGATGTAAACACCCTCAAATTAAAGATGAAGTCTGCATTTCAACTGAGCTCATAAACATTATTTCATTTCAACTCCTAGATACTGTGGTAGACAATAAAATCCCTAGTGTTGAATTAACACTCAGAGTGTTTATTTGAGTCCAGTGGACTTATATAAACCTTGTTGGTGTGAATTCAACACTGTGGGAGTTAAATCAACACTGGTGATTTTGCTGTGTAGACAGCTAAAATAACAATAACATTGTCAATGTCCAAATATTTCAGTACCTGATTGTAGAAAGTTTTAAGTTTGATGATGTTGTATCCTGAAAGCAGGGCTTTGCAAACTAATGCCTCACTAATGCAGTGATGCCTGGCTGAAGATCACCCAAACAAAGCACATTAATGCAAGGTGCACTTAAAGGCTTAATGGTTAGTCACATTTTTGCAGTATCAAATCAACATCTCCAGTATGTCTCCAATATCACTTTTGTTTTGTATCATCAAAATGCAATCAATAAATCCTCAGTGTGTAATACTGGGTTTATGTGAATGCTTAATTTCACGCACTGCCTGTTAATATTAAACATGAAGTAATCAAAATGTGCTTAAAGCTCCCACATTGGAAAATGCAATTTCCTTTGTCTCTCTGATCAGAGTTGTTTTGTGTCATGTAATGTAAAATGCAGGGTAGACTCTTTAAAAAAATCAGTCCAATACTGAGTATTGGTATCACACCAATTTGGTCCTAAATGCTGGACTGATATCAGGTCAAATATTTATATTATCTGGTGTTATTCATTACATGTTAAGATTTTTTTTTTTTTTTAAATATGACAGATAACTTAGTTAATACTATTTCCATCCTTAGATGGTAGGGCTGCATTGTTCTTGATGAAATACTAATCACAATTTTACTTTAGAATTGATTCTCACTCAAAATTCTTGGACCAATTTTGTAAGTAACAATATGTATTTATTTATTTATTTTTTTTACATTTGTCTACTAATTACTGTAGTATTGTGTAATAGCTACAGTTTCCTAGTGGGTGCTTGTGAAAGATTGTCATAATTCCTACTTAGAGGAGCTTTAATCATATTAGAGCGTCAAGTGTGCAGTGTGTCAAATAATTTGTTGTTGCTGCGAACAGCTCATAATCATGTGTGTATGTGAAAATAGGTCTTCATAAATTTCCACTATGCATAATGTGTCTCTGGCGAGTTTTGAGTGAGATGGCACATGCAGCTATGACTCACTTGTCCCATTCATTAATTTATACATTTAGTCCTTGTTTGTTTAATAATTGGTCTTTTAATATTCAGTACATAATATTCTCACAACATACTGGTAATTGTAAAATTCACTCACAGCCAAGAGAATATTAAAGATAACTAGACCGGGACATTTCCTGAAGAAAATGTGAGTGCTGCTTGCCGTGGCGAAACCGGGACGGGGCGCCAATACTTTTGAGAGCCGGTCAGTACGGTCTGTACTGTTTACAGCCGGCAGTGTAGGGCCGCATTGCTTTTTAGAGCCGACCGCATAGGGTGCCTACTTTTGAGCGCCAGACAGACAGGGTGCTAATACTTTTTAGAGGCAGACAGATCAAGCGGCAAAACATTTTAAAGCCGAATGTTTACGGAGGTAATACTTTTAAAGCTGGCCGTGCGGGGTGCCAATACTTTTGAGAGCCGGAGAGAGGTATAAATCTGTTAAAGTGTGCAGAACCCTCAGTTCGCAAGAACACCTCTCATTAAAACTCACAGAAAATCATACAAAGATTGATTAAATAGTATCAGATATCTGGGACGTTAACATAAAAATGAGCCCTGAATGTTTTCCGCAGCTGCGGGAAGCTAGGCCTTAAACATGAGTTTTAAATTCAAACCCATTTTTGAAAAGTTTAATAGTTTAATTTGAATTGATGTGAGCGCATTTTAACTACAAAAAGCGCAACAACAAATAACCCCAACAACTGAGTAACACAAATCAACAGAGCAGACTAACCAAACATGGCTATGACGTAAGTGTAAAAGCACCCAGCATGCATTGCATTTGGAATCGTATCAGCCAATCAGCCTTGTGCAGTCTCACACTGTGAATGAATTTGAACCCTAGAAAATAATTCTACAATATGGACGACTCAGACATAATGAAACATCCTCTGGTGATCTGACTTCTGTTATACTGATAGCTGGCTGACTTCTCACACTCCACCTTGCTAACTAGCTCATTTGCATACTGCACATGAGAAATGAGATTCAGTCACAGTGGATACGATGTTTTACACACACAGACTCCCTAAATCTAAAAGAAGTACATAATTCTCTGTCAGGATCATTTCTTTTGTATGAACTGCTGTCTTTTTGGTTCTACACTCTTATACAGTAGCAATGATCTAAAATAAGTGAACATTTACTGTGTAGTGAGAATGTTCTAGAAATGTAGCTGTTCAGCTGCACTGGCTGAAAGCTCTTGGCAGGAGGGCCACTAGTCTAGCCTATACAAAAATTATCCTGTGATCTATGGAGCATAGTTATGTGATTATAAAAATAAAACAAAAAACATTTAAAAAACAATAACTTTGCAGATCTTTGTCAGTTCTTAAAATGAGGACAGCCAACCTGTGAGCACAGAAGATTATTAGCAAGTGTGCTCATAAAAATGAGTCTAAAGTGCCATGAACGGCATGCGCACAAAGGTATTCACGAGTGAAGCGAGCATGCAGAGAAACTGTCGAGTGTGTGATTAGTTCTGCGAGCACTCCCTCTCCCCCTAGTTCACAAGTCAAATTTACTGAGGTACTAAAGCAAAAAGTCATTTGTAATCTTTATTTCATTAATACTCTTACCATTTTGCTTAAATATACAACAGATATTAAAAAAAAAAAAAAAAAAGTCTTCACATCCCTATTAAAACTGCAGGGTTTTATGATGTAAAAATTTTTTTTTCAATAAATTAGGTCATATTTTTCCACCTTTAAATGCCATATAGCCACCAGTAAAAAATTCAAGTGGAAAACAAATAGAAACATTTTAGGAGATTAAAAAAATTAAAAACTTACAAAAACCTATTGGACATGTGAGCACAGATTTTTTTAATAACGGGGCATGTGACAGAATCACATTCATTGTGTTCAAAATCCATTATCATAAACCTATCATCAGGATTCTGATTCTGATGAG
Source organism: Noturus placidus (assembly GCA_022414735.1). Taxonomy (NCBI): domain Eukaryota; kingdom Metazoa; phylum Chordata; class Actinopteri; order Siluriformes; family Ictaluridae; genus Noturus; species Noturus placidus. Next base: position 23,824 of record JAFFST010046092.1, on the reverse strand, counting down.
CTGTTTCTGCATGATTTTCTTGGTTTCATCCAGCTGCTGAAGTCATGGTCCACTAAGAGCTCAGGATCTCATTGAGGAAAGATCTCAATTAGGAGAGGGGTATAAAAGAATTTCAAAAATATTTGATGTACCGTGGAACAAGATAAAGTCCATCGCCAAGAACTGGAGCAAATGGGGCATCACAGTGACATTGCCAAGAACATGGCATCCCTCCAAAATCGACAAGAAGACAAAAGGAGAACTTATCAGAGAGGCTGCCAAAAGACATAGAGCAACATAAATGGAACTGCAGGAAAAACGGACAAGTGCTGGTCACAACCTGCATGTGAAAACAGCCTCTCATATTATTCACATGTCTGGGCTATGAGCACTTTCTCATGAGAATGAAAAAACATCCAAGCCTGTGTGGCAAAATGTGCTATGGTCTGATGAGCCCACGGTAGAACTTTCTGGACATACAGTGGTGTGAAAAAGTGTTTGCCCCCTTCCTCATTTCCTGTTCCTTTGCATGTTTGTTACACTTAAGTGTTTCGGAACATCAAAGATGGTTTGGATTTTTTTTCACCTTTAATAATAAACACCTTCATTTATAAATTGCATTTTGTGTTTACTTGTGTTGTCCTTGACTATTGTTTAAATTGGTTTGATGTTCCGAAACACTTAAGTGTGACAAACATGCAAAGGAACAGGAAATGAGGAAGGGGGCAAACACTTTTTCACACCACTGTAATTCTAAAAGATAGCTTTGGTACAAAAGCAAGACAGTTTTTCACCCCCCAAAAAACCCATATCCTCTGTGAAGCATGGTGGTGGCAGCATCATGCTATGGGCCTGTTTCTCTTAAGCTGGGAATGGGGCTCTAGTAATGATAGAAGGAATCATAAATAGCTCCAAACACCAATCTATTTTGGCACAAAACCTGCAGATCTCTGTTAGAAAGTTGAATGTTAAGAAAATTTTCATCTTTTAGCATGATAGCAACCCAAAACACAAATCCATCTCAAGAGAAATGGCTTAAGAAGAAGGAGGTCAAGGTTTTGGAATGGCCTAGATCTAAATTCAGTTATGAACCTGTGGAATGGCTTGAAGATGGCTGAACACAGGAGATCCCCTCACAATTTGATAGATCTGGAGTATTTTTGCACAGAATAGTGGAATAAAATTGGCAAATCAAGATGTTGGTAGACGCCATAATGACATAATGTATTATAAGGAAAAGCTGCTTTAACAAAGTTTTAGTTAAGGAGTGTATCACGTAAGCAACCAGGTTATTGTAAGCTTTTTCTTTTTCATTTTTTCCACTAAAACCTTTCTATTTGTTTTGTTTTTGTTGTTTGTTCCATTATACTTGAATTGTACTGGTTCCTATATCACATTAAAGGTGGAAAAAGATCTGACATGAGTTATCTTTTCAGATCACAAAAACCTGCAGGGGTGTTTAGGCTTTTTACATCCACTGTAAAGTACAACTGAAAGTTAAAGTTCTGAAAGCAATTTGCTATAATTATTCATACATTCATCCATTTTCCATACCGCTAATTCTACAAAGGGTCACAGGGGAGACTGGAGCCTATCCCAGAGATATCAGGGCACAAGGCGGGGGGGACAGACCTTGGACAGGGTGCCAACCATCATAGGGCACAATCGCACACCCATTCACACAATACAGACAATATGGAAATGCCAATCATCCCCCAATACATATCTTTGGACTGGGGGAGGAACCCGCCAAAGCGTGGGGAGAACATGGAAACTCCATGCACACATTGACTCTGCCAACCCCAGAGGTGCAAGGCAAACACAAAGGCTAACCATAACACTGTGCCCGCTGCTGTTCTTCTTATTTTTGTTCCCACATGGCAACCCAAATAAGATGATTCTGTTACTGACACTGACCTAGAGACACTTATGTGTATAAATTATGACCAACATACAGCATACTCCAACACAATTTGCAGAAGACATTAATTGTCCTTATTTCTTACTTATTCTGTCGCTAGATTCCTCACTTCTTAGAATTCTCATTCTCTTTATAGATTTTCAAAATTGCTCCAATTTGAAACTAATTGCAAGACAGCTAGTCTGTCCAATATGATGTTTGAAAAAAAATTTGTATTTGCATTGTAGGATTTGATTTTGCATAGAATGTGTCTCTGTTTTTGTAATACCATTTTCACCTGCCACCTGCCCTTAACATCTAAATCCCCTGGCCTGGTTCCACAGATCAGCAGAGGCCTGCAATGAACCTCTAATTTCTTTCTTTTAATTAGTCTGCATCAACCACATGTCATTCTCTGTCCGATTCCTAGCCATCACTCTTGCTCTCTCTCTCTTTTTCATTTCTTGGCAGCATTTTCTCACCCTGTTTTCTCTCCATAAACATTAAAGAGATCTGGATGCACTTTGTGAAACACTTTATTGCAGGGTAAAGAAACAATCAGGTCATCCTAGTAAACTGTTTTTAATTGTACACATGAGAAGAAGATGTCGAGGGCTGGGGTTTGATCTGTGCTGCTCTCACATCCCACTGTGCCAGACCACTCTGACCACTCACATAACATAGGCCTTATTTACAAAATGCATTAACAAGTGATCTGTATCTGTATCACTTCTCCCCTTATTCTGTCTCTATTTATTTATTGTTATTATAGTTGCCTTATTTATATGGTCAGTGTTTCCTGTTCTGGTTAGCCTGTTGCTATGGAAGTTAATTGGTAGTTAATTGTTGCTCACCTGTTGCTTGTTAAGCCTGTCAGCACGGCACCCTTCCTAATTCTCCTCTGTCTTGTCAAAATATTATAGTATTTTCTTGCTATCTCAAATAGAATAATTAGCACTAAATGCTTTGATTATAAGCACTATTCAGACTATAGCACTATTCAAAGGGGTTACTTTTGCTGGGTGACATCTGAAACCTTTTACACATCTCTGCTTAATATAATTATATTTTAATTGTGAGGCTTTTTTTTTTCTTCCTCAATTATTTAAATAAGAGTAAAGTTAATTAACTGCTTTATCACTTCCTTATTACTGACTATTCTAAAGGGCTGACGCTGGAGACTCCTTTTAAAAATGTTAAATAAACGCCTTGTTATAGAGAACTTCACCATATACATTCTGTATGTACATATTTTCAAGGAGCGTTCGCCATACAAGAAACGGCAACGTATTAGTGTCATTAATATAGACTAATAAATATAAAGGCTAAATTAATATTCAAAATAGCGTAGCACATTAATATAAACTTTGCAGCTTGAAATACTGTCAATGCTGCTGTTATAGAAAATTAATCAACATCTAAGAACCAAAAAGATTTGAGGATTCAACAGTGCTGTGGTATGAAGAAAAAAAATTATTAATCTTTCAAAACACACAAGAGAACAGTTCTATACAAAGCCTCAAGTCAAAAGCCTGTCTGGTGCAGTTAGCCACACTCTCCCTCAGCAAAGGCTTTTTATTCATGTCAGCTTTTTCTGACATTCCACATTCTCATTCTTCATCCAACGCTTTCCAACCTGCTTCAGGCCATCACTCAAACAGAAGCAGGTAATTGATACAACAGAGGGGTTTTGCTACGTTGCTAAACATTGGGATGGGTGGGAGTGTTCACTCCATGACTGCTTTAGAAGTCAAGGACATTGCAATGTGCTACGTCAACAAAATGGCAATTTGGTTTAATAATCTCACATAAAGCTTGTTATTTGTGCTGACATTGTTGTTAGTGCACTACATGGCCAAACGTATGTGGACACCTGACCATCACACCCATATGTGAGTCTTTGCCACATAGATGGAAGAACACAATTGTCTAGCACGTCTCTGTATGATGTAGCATTACATTTTGCCTTCACTGGAACTAAGGGACCCAAACATGGTCCAGCATGAGAATGCCCATGTGCACTAAGTGAGGTTCATAAAGACATGGTTTGCCAAGTTTGTAGTAGAAGAACTTGAGTGCCCTGTACATAGCCCTGACCTCAACCCCACTGAACACCATTGGGATGAACTGGGATGATCTCCTCACCCAACATCATAGCCCAACCTCAATAATACTCTTGTAACTGAATGAACACAAATCCTCACAGCCATGATCCAAAATCTAGTGGAAAGTTTTTTCACAAGAGTGGAGGTTATTATAACGTAAATCTGGTATTGGAAGCTCAAAAAGCACATATAGGTATGATAGTCAGGCGTCCACAATCTTTTGGCCATATAGTGTATTTTATTTTATTGACGACCTGGGAATAAGACTGAAATGAAAAAGACTAGAGGAATAGGAGAACACAAGAAGCATGTGTGGGTTTTATGCTTCAAATTGTGATTCCCCAAAGGACAAGGTCTCAGGCAGAATGATTACATTACATTTAACCCTTCCCATTTTCTTCTGTTGCAATACTAATTCACGATTCACAAATGTAACAAATTGCATGTAAAAGTATAAACATTTGAACTGATGTCAAATGTGATCACAAAAGGTGCTTGAAATTAAGCAATTATCATTGCTAACCAAAGCTACAAACATTAAATGTGTCCCTGATAAAATTATAATGGAAAAATTAAAATAAAAGCTCACTCTCACTTTCAGTAACTGCTTTACCCTGTTTATCTCAGGATCACCATGCACACACACACACACACTTTCACACATTCATTCACTACTTTAACAGTAGCAAGTCCACCTACAGTACTGGCATGCCTTTAGGAGGTGGGAGGAAAATAGTGAATACAAAGGAAACCCATGCAGACACAGGAAGAACGTTCACAGAAACTCCACACAGACAGTAACTCAGGATCATGATCGAACCATGGAGCTGTGGGGCTGCAACACTGCCGACTGTGCCACCTCAGATAGGGCAAATAAATTTGAAACAGCTTCCTTTTTTACCCCAATGTAACAGACACTTAGAGATGGTCTACGAACTAAATTAGTTATATTTTTCACATATATTCTAGCATGGGCTCATATCCATTTGAATCTAGATAAACTTTAAGGAAAAACATCCTTATTTTGATCCTTAGGGTTGCCAAGAACTAGCTCCGTTTCCCAAAAATAAAATAGAGTGTAACATTTTATTTAATTCCACTCTTTCTTTTTTTTAGTCATAACATAACAATTCATAGCTGGCTGTTACTTGATAAATCACTGTATCCCTGGAAATAGTATATAATGTTTTTTTGTTTTTTTTTTTAAACCTTACAAGGACATCTTTTTATACCACTGCCGCTACGTGGTGGAGGCATTATATTTTTAGGGTTGTCCTTCCAAGATTCTCGTTATCACATTATCTCAAGAACGAGTTATTGAATCATAACCAGCAGATGACCTAGTTAGATTTTAGAACTGATATAAGCAAAATGAAGGTCACAGTAAGGTTAAATGTCTGAAAGACAAATAGTTTTTCTTCAGTAGCTTCCTGTTTTTCAGACAGATATGTTACATATGTTCAGGTTCAGGAACTCAAGTTCCATTTTTGGCTGCAAGGGCAACCCTATTATCTACTTATTTATAACTATGGCCTTTCTTCACTGCACAAACATACCAAATACAAAAGGTTTGGCACACACATGCCACTAAAAGATTTTAATGATCAATTTTGAACCATTCTGGACCAAATCTAGACATTCCATTAACATCTGCAAAAAAGGAAGTCTTTTAGATTTAAACTGGGTTCACTCATACATATCACTATCGAATTTCATTTAAATTACTTGGCATTGAGAACATCTACAATTCGAATTCCACCCTTCTTGGACAAGGGCTCCACAAATAAAACTTGCATACACGTATTTCTAATTTTGTCATTGCTTTTTAACATCCACTTCACTGCTGATGCACAATAACTACCAAGAGGAAGAGAAAACTAATATGTGCTTCTTGTGATACACTTGAAATCAGCCACTGCATCTTTTTTAAACTGCTGCAGCTGAACACTACCCTTTTCTATACTGACCCGACTGTCAAGAGCTGTTCTGCTCCAGAGGAAACAGGAAGACCTTTCTTCAGGCGCTGAAAAGCAGGTCCAATCATGATCACTTGGACAACTGGCAACAGATTCAAATTTGGGATCTTCCGACGATGGACCACGGTTGATATAGTACTTATTAGAAGGGAACATGTGTCCAAAAGTTGTTTGCAAAATCTGGTTCTAAGTGGATATTTTCACTCAAGATGGTTGCATGTCCAGATGGCTACTCAAGATGGCTGCCCAAACTGAAGCTGAATTTTCACTCTCATCTTTTTTAATGTGAGTTTTCGCATACATAAAGGACTTGCATACATATTATTCACGCATCAGGAACAGCTATACATCAGAAAATCATGCAGTCCGTTTAATACAGGACATGTCTATCCAACAACCAGAGATAGGTAGCCTACAAAGGACACCAGGACTTTCGAGGATCACCAAACCAGGCACTCATCAGGCAACACCTGTGGTGCAGAGAAAGAAAACATAAGTGGGGCAAATACAGGCTAAGCACCTCACTACACAAACCTCTGCTCCGAGGTTTATCTTTGTTAACATTTCTTTCGCAAACAAAAAAGATAAGCATGGACTGCGTTTTTCCGAATGGTAAGTACACAAGACTCATACACCATGATTTTTCCTAAGACTTGGCTACACTCAATAGTCTAGAACAAAGGCGGTGGTTTTTACATTTACATACATTACCCCTTTTCTATTGGTAGAAACTGTTCCCCTTCTGCACGTTCGCCTCACACCTCCAGGGTTGGGGGTTCAATTCCCACCATGGCCCTGTGTGTGCAGAGTTTGCATGTTGTCCCCGTTCTGCGGGGGTTTCTTCAGTGTACTCTGGTTTCCTCCCCCAGTCCAAAGACATGCATGGTAAGCTGATTGGCATGTCTAAATTGTCCGTAGTGTATGAATGGGTGCGTGAGTGTGTATGTGTTTGTGCCCTGCGATGGATTGGCAGCCTGTCCAGGGTGTACCCTGCCTTGTGCCCCATGCTCCCTGGGATAGGCTCCAAGTTTCCCCGTGACCCTGAAGGAAGGATAAGCAGTATAGAAGATGGATGGATGGATAGATGTTCCCCTTCTCACTGAATCTCTTTGTATGTGCACAATGACAATAAAGATACTAGATTCATATTTTAAAATGACAAAAGGCGACTGATGAAGCATGGTTGATGCCAGAGGGATCTTGATCTTCCTGTCTTTAGTGTCAACGTTCTCCCCTGCTTCCTGCCTGTAGTCTTTATGTGTAGCCCTTTGGCGATCCATCACTTCAGCAAGGTCTTGCTGATTTCTCAAGCGTGACAATAAGGATGTTGCGATTGGTAGGAGTCTCGCTGTCCTGGAAAGAGCCTCTGAAAGAATTTTGGAGAAGGTTTCAGTCGACTACACTGATGTGACCATGACAGAGGCAGCTTCTCAGCCGCACTTTATCAGTGGTGGCCCTTATCAGTGGTGATAAGGGCTGCAATTAGCATTATATTAATAATCGATTAATCAGCTGGTTATTTTTCTGATTAATCAGCTGTGGAGAGACAAACTTTCACTACAAATTTTTCGCTTATTTTAAATAAAATACATAAACTGAGTTTTACAAATCTAAACTTCAGACTAAAACTTTACATTAATGCAACTGTTATTTATATTATATAGAAGTACTTATGCAAACTAGTCCTAAATTAATAATAAAATCTCACTTTCACTGCACCTTACGGTTTTGTTTACTAACTGCCTTCAAGAATATCATTTTACTCCTAATTACTTTGATAGTACAATTTTAATTTGACATCACAGACCTTCCTCATGCTACCCTGTTTATTTCCTGGATCATCGCACCCTCCTTACAAATGAATTAAACTAAACCTTTTAAGCAACTCGTACTAGTTTCCCTATCTCCTCGCAGACAGTGGAGCATTTTGGATATGAACACAAGTTTGTGCTCATGCATCACTGTTGTGATTGCATGCTAGACAAGTATTTCTTCACGACATTTAATATAAAACCCCTGCCTTAAAGTACTTGGTTCGCACACTTCTTTTCCACTGTAACTTGATGATTACGCCTCCGTCTGATGGTGAATGAGGTCATGTGGAGCATAAAAGGTATCACTGACAAACAGTAAACGTCATGTGCCATCGACTGGGAAGCGACTTAAACTTAGTAAAAAACCACTAGTGTTCCATTTGAGATGATACTACCCTTCTAAAATTCATACACTAGACGGTAGAGTACATACAGCATACTGTGAGTGTATAGTACGTCATTTGGGGCACAACTGGTCTGTACTCTCAGATGCGTGTTTTCATAACAGAAGTAATGTGATGAGTAAACACTTATACACAGCCTTTTAACCTGTACAAAGTGCTTTACACTTTCACTCATTCACACACACACTCACACACCAATGGCATCAAAGCTGCCATGCAAGGCTCCCGCCTGCCATTAGGAGCAACCTAGGGTACAGTGTCTTGCCCAAGGACACTTCAGTATGTCGAGGCATGTGGAGGCATGTGGATTGAACTGCCAACATATGCAGAGATGTGTGTGTGAAAACGGAAAACAGAAATACTCTATGGGACTCATGACTTTTCTAACCACATTAATCTCTCATTAGAAAGAACCACTGTTCCACCACAATCGTTCCAACAACAAGTCCTTCGCAGCATAAACCTCCATCTCCAGTTCCTAGAGACTCATCTGAGGCTCAGCCTTCTCAGGCGGAGATGATCTGTGCCTTTCCAAACTTCAGACTAGACCCACAGAGACACAGCCACTAGAGAGCCCTAATCAGGAGGAGAATCCCAACCACTTAAAGACTGCTCAGAGTCATACCACAAGGGGCGAGAGAGGAAACGGTTCAGCAGAGTGTGAAAAACAGCATGAGACACATGCTCTGACTTTCTGATTAATAGAAAATGAAGCAAGCTCAGAAACCATAGATATGTACGGATGTAAACATAAACACATGCCAAACCAAATGTCTTGTTCATACATAGCAAATAAACAGGCAGAGAATATACCTTTTCTCACTTGTACCATATTTTCCGCACTATAAGGCGCAGTCTCAATTACGGGGTCTATTTCTGTACTTGACCAATACATAAGGCGCACCGTGTTATAAGGCGCATACGGTTGTTACGCCAACCAAAGTCGCACAACATTTTTACAGATTGTGGAACTCAGTCCACACATAAGGCGCACCGGATTATTAGGCGCACGGCCGATTTTTGAGAAAATTTAAGGCTTTTAGGTGCGCCTTATAGTGCGGAAAATACGGTAATTCAGACTTGAGAGCTAGCTAGTTATCTAGCTAATGTTTTTGAAGCCACTACATAACAATTCAAGATCGCTAATACATATACAGAAACGTAGCCTATTGTGACATTTATAACCTAAGAACATTTTGGTTACCAACTACAGCACGGAGTGCTGAGTGCATTAAATGATGTTGGTTTAAGTGAGAGATAAAATCGCAACTCGCAACTGCATGTTGTTTTTCTGCATTTGACAGTCAGTGTTGCTTAGACACGATTTCATCTACATCTTTCCAATGCTAGCTCTGTCTAGATAATAAGGATGATAATGGAATATTGATGTCAATACAAAACAACACTGATATCACATTTTGCAATGATTAATAACAATTCTGGTTCATGAGTTGCCCGTGTCTGTCTTTTATCCTTTTCTTATACAACAGCACTATTGAATTCTCAAAACTGATTGGTCAGATTTTCTGTTATAGCAGCTCTGACAGTAGTTCCAGGTAACAGTAATGTGCTTCTCCAGTGTCAGTGCTTTGTATCTGTCAGAAGTAAAACTGTAATTTCCCCTATGGAAGAGTCTTCAGGGCAGGAGAGTTTGTGCTTTCTGTGGTTTCTTGGTAGAAGCTGCATTTGTACTCTTATTAACTTCACAAGAGAGCCAAAAAAACACTAGTGGAAAAATAAATGTTTATAGCTTCTATAATATACGATATAACAGAAACTAACTGGTTTTGAGGTTCCATATCATTAAATTGAGTGCCATATGTCATTGCATAATAAATAAATAAAAATAACTTGTTAGCAAGTTACTGAGTTATAAAAGGAATAAAACACTTTGAGAGATGCTGTTATTGGAAAATAATCAGCTTCAGGGTTGTAACAGGGATCGCTGCTTCATCCCACCAACCTATCATTGATATTTTCCTATAACAGCAAACCCCCAAGTGTGTTATCGCTTATAAATAGTATAACAAGCTTAAATGCTGTTGAACAATTCATGACGTCATTATTGGCATAATATGCTGTCAAACAGCATCAAATGACCACTGACTCCGACTGCAGACGGTTGCAGGAACGGCACTGTCGAAAGAGGAATTAGCATCGACCTATACAATCACTATTCTTGCACCATAATGAAAGCATGTGAGGAGAGACAGGCGATATAGGGTGCTATAGGGCGGCTGTGGCTCAGTCGGTAGAGCGGGTTGTCCACTAATCCACGAATCGTGGGGTTGGCGGTTCGAATCCCGGCCCGGGTGATCCCATGCCGA
>JAFFST010046090.1:28121-41294 GCA_022414735.1 Noturus placidus | reverse complement strand
GGGCAAAAATTTCAGTCTCTCGATGTGCAAATCTGATAGAGACATACCCCAAGCGACTTACAGCTGTAATCGCAGCAAAAGGTGGCACTACAAAGTAGTAACTAAAGGGGGCTGAATAATTTTGCTCGCCCAATGTTGCAGTTTTTTATTTGTTGAAAAAATTTGAAATATCCAATAAATTTGGTTCCACTTCATGATTGTGTCCCACCTGTTGTTGATTCTTCACAAAAAATTACAGTTTTATATCTTTATGTTTGAGGCCTGAAATGTGGCAAAAGGTCGAACAGTTCAAGGGGGCCGAATACTTTCGCAAAGGCACTGTATATAATGGTGGACTTGGACTCAACCGACTCACCACTTCCTGAAGGTTTAGGTTCTTTGTCTTGCCGTAACAGAGATCCAGCAGGGTGGTGGGCTGCTTGCTCAGTTTCGACCTACTCAGCATCCAGGGCATGGCGAGATCCTCTGGGAAAGTCACCTATCAAAACAACAAGAGCAGATGAGCTTCCGTCAGTGACCCTCGGCTACTGTCCAACCTCCACTCTTTACGGGCCCTTCCTACACTTGGACATCAAAGGCGCTGGATTATTGGGACAATACCTAAAGATTAAAGCTTCTTTACCTTCAATATAAAGGTGAGCTTCAAAGGACATTGGAAATATTTTTCTGCAGCAAAGAACCAGGAATATCAAAGGAGTTGCACCTTCAGAGGCTGTGCTGATCGAGCGGAGTATGAAAAATAGACTTATGCATTCTAACTTCAATGCCAAAAGTGGCAGTAATAAAACTGTATGTGATCCTTTCTATACAGAATGTGCACCAGAGTTTTGTGTTGAAGTGAAAGTTTGTGCTCTTTACCTGTGAAATGAAGAAAAACTAGGGTGAGACGGAAATAAGAGAGGTTGATTTTGTAATACTTTGTGAAACGAAGTAGAGAGAAAAAGAGAGATGGGAAAAAAATACAGATGAAGCTGGATGAATTCCTTTGCGGGATATTTTTACTCTGCATCCCTCCATCCCTGCATAGCTCCATATCGTCTGCTAAAGCCGGCTTTACACTGTACTGTTTTCAGCCTGATTTTGTGCACTGATCCATTCGCAACCAAAGACAGTCCACTACCGAGTTTACACAATTTTTACGATTCAAATCTCAGAGTAAGACACTCCTCTAAAAGCTAACATTAGCACTACGGCATAGGATTATGCAAGACTCATGGGACAGCTACAAATACGGTAGTGACAAATGCGAAATGTAAACGAAACATGCTAATGGACAGAAATATCATTATTACCCCAAGCTCACGTTGAAAAATGTTTGTTTATACAAGCTGATTTCCTGCACAAGCTCAGATCGTGCTGATTGATGACGTAAGCAGAATTGTCCTTAATCGCATGTCTGTCATTAAAGGATCTTTATTGTATAATCTGATACCGGGAACACACCTTCTCAGAGTCGGTTATACAATTTGGCAAAAATGTTATTTGGATCTTCTTGTACAGTGTTGAAGAACAATCGTAAAAGAGTCGAAAACTGGATTCAAACACATCTGTTTACACTCAAGAAGAAAAAGCAGACTTTAAGCAATAAAGATTTTCAATAATCTACCACACAAAAGTTTTATCTTTAATGCTCATTTCAGCTAATATCATATTCTTATTTACCACCTCCCTCTCATTACCAGATCCTGAACTGGCCCAGGACTATATACATTATATATGTGATTTCCTGTCATCGGAGCTAATTCTGAATTAACGACACTGCTTTAGGCTGTAGAGGCAAAGGAATGCGAAGGAAATGTTCTCTAGCTGGCGCTCACATAACGAGCAGAAAATTTGTCTGAGAAGCAGAGTGTACATTGATGATGCTCGGGGGTAGTACATACTTTCTAGCACACCAGAGTTAAATAAATGTGACAGAAAAAAAAAAAAACAACCTAAGCTTAGACAGGAAGAACAGCCTGAGAGCACAGACAGCAGCTGCGCCATTGATCTGAGAGCTGCTGGCATGAAATAAGGACACCTGTGGAACTAAGCAGCATATTGTATATAGGATTGTTTACTTTAAGGACTGCGAAAGCATTTAGATTCACACGTATTTATATGGCAGAATATTTTAGCTTAAGAGTAGTACCTTCTGCAGTACAATGAAGAACACTCATCAGGGAGGAAATGAATGACTTCTTTCTATACTACATGTTCACCATTTCATGTGATTTCACATTTCCTTTATTAGTCATCATACTCTTCACTAGCTAGCAGGCAAATCCACCATAAAGATATGATTGACCCTTCACTATATAGTGCACACGATCCCCATTACATGTTTTATGTTTAATGTCCCCATTACAAATTTATATTATATATATGTGTGTGTGTGTGTCTTCAACCAGCCGAAGAGAACCCATGTAACACCCCTCTTCATCTCTCTCCACTGGCTTCCTGTAGCTGCCCGCATCAAATTCAAGGCCTTGACGCTCACGTACAAGACCCTGTCTGGAACAGCACCCTCCTACCTCAACTCTCTGCTGAAGGCTTACGTTCCCACACGTAATCTGCGATCGATTAGCGAACGACGTTTAGTAGTTCCTACTCATCGCGGCAAACCTTCACACTAACTGTTCCTCAGTGGTGGAATGAACTTCCAACATCAATCTGGACTGCAGATTCACTCACCATCTTCAAGAAACAACTAAAGACCCACCTCTTCTGTGAACACCTAACCATCTCATAAAAAAAATAATAAATAAATAAAATAAAATAAAAAAAAAGCACTTACACCTTGACTCTGCGCACGTTGCTTCTTCTGGTACTCAATGAATAGATCTTGTACAGTAGCACTACTTGTATTGTTCTCTGCTTGAGATCACTTTGCTTGTATCTCTCATTTGTAAGTCGCTTTGGATAAAAGCGTCTGCTAAGTGAATAAATGTAAAATATATATATATATATACATACATACATACATACATACATACACACACATACATACACACACACACACACACACACACACACACACATACACATATATATATATATATATATATTTATAAATATATACATACATACACATATACACACAAGTAGAATGTGTTACCAAGAGTGAGGTAAAAATTGAATCACACAACAGACCAGAGCTCAATACCTGCTGTATCACAGACCAGATCCGGACCCAGCAAATTATTTCAGAGGATCAAAGTGTACTGTATATGAACTGATAAACCTGTAACAAACACGGTGTTGTTCAAGGTCTCCAGTTTTCTAAACATGAACCTTCATGAATCCCGCCTCCGCCCTATGTGCACCGGGTTTACATGTTTTCCCTGTTCTTCAGGGGTTTCCTCCTAAAACTGGTAACATGAATTACCACGACAAAACAAAACTACTTTGAACCGGTGTCTTATTTATAGCCATACTAAGAGCTAATGCTTAAGCATGAAAAGGGAACCATCGTCACCATTTACTCATGTTAGTTGCTCAATCAGACTTTTGATTGACCCTGTAGATTGATCAACAGATTTGACATGAATACCCTTGCTGTTGCAATGTTTCAAACTCGGAACAAACCTGGTAGCCTTCACTCCCCACGCGCATCAACAAGCCATGAGTACCCATGACCCTCTTGCCGGTTCACCAGTTGTTCTTCCTTGGATCACTTTTGGTAGGTACTAACCACTGCATGAAAGCAATGGCAAACTACCCCACTACTTCTGCCGACATGCATTGTGGTTCGCGTTGATGACATACGTGGGCCATAAAGTGACCAACGGTCGGTCTCGACTATTCGGTGATAGATAGATAACCACTGCATACCAGGAACTCCCCACAAGACCTGCCGTTTTGGAGATGCTCCGATCTAGTCGTCTAGCCATCACAATTTGGCCCTTGTTAAAGTCGCTCAGATCCTCACGCTTACCCATTTTTCCTTCTTCTAACACATCAACTTCTAGAACTGACTGTTCACTTCCTGCCTAATATATCCCACTCCTTGACCGGTGCCACTTTAACGAGATAATCAATGTTATACACTTCACCTGTCGGTGATTTTACTGTTATGGCTAATTGTTGCATGTAATAATTTCAGCATTTGCATCATCATACAATCACGCACATAATGATGGAAACACAACGTGATTTATATGTTCATTGCTCTTAAATGGAAAACTGTTTTATAGCTGTCTTTGCAGTCTGCTGTTTATTTGAAGTGCAAACAAGGCACATGAAAATTCCCAGAGGAAGCTAATCAGTGTCTCGAGGCTAAGCTCACAACAAGGTTGGATTTTGAGGTAAACAACATTTCCTCTACTCCTCACAGCTTATCGCTCAGGAGCAGAGCTCTGCATAGCAGGAATACTTTAAGGCAAACTGTACACACTCTGTTCCTGTCAGTAAATACGCAGCCCACAGACCTTAGCTCTTCTGTGAAGATCATTTCTCTGGGCTGCAATTACCATTCGCAATCAATGGCACAGTGTTCGATTACAAACAAGGCTCTGTGAAGACTCCATAGAATAAAGAATACATCTATGTGCCTACATGTTTATTTAAAGGACTTATTTATAGGTGTGTTCATTTTTCTCATTTAATTACCGTGAAGCTGTTCTCTAGTGCTTAATTCCAAGAAACTAGAAAAAAAAAATATCTCGACCCCTCTATTCTCATTTAAAAAACAAAAAAAACAAAAGCCAAAACAGGATCTATGAATACACACGATATGCAAATTGTAAACTAGCTCACATTTGTCACAGATTTTCACAAGATTGAGGCTTTGTGATATTATAAGTAACGTACACTAGCCAAAATTTAGCATAATAACCAATACTGTGTTTATAGCAAACATTAGCTCAGTTAGTTAATTAGCATATCGCACAGATTAAGCAACTAAAATAGTACCTTGTCCTCCTCATATAATTAGCATGTTGGATAATAATGAAGCTTAGTTTTTCAAAGGCTTTTCAAAGCCAAACAGATTACATATAAATCAATAATTATCTCTTTAACAATGTCTGTTGTTACCCAGATGAGGACGGGTTCCCTTCTGAGTCTGGTTCCTCTCAAGGTTTCTTCCTCTTAAACATCTTAGGGAGTTTTTTTTTTTGCCATTGTCGCCACTCAGTGGCTTGCTCAGTTGGGATAATTTCTCACCTTTACTGTGTGTGTACTGTGTTTATATTCCTGTAAATCTGCTTTGAGACAATATCTATTGTAAAAAGCGCTATACAAATAAAATTGAATTGAATTGAGTTCGCAAAATCACAAACTGAGCTCACGTGTTATACCCCCTGGATAACTTATAATTAAGTAAATAAAAATGAGAAACTCTGTTGAAACTCTTACGCCAAACTAAAAATCATCCAAAAGGAATGACATTTTAAAACCATCCAAAATGGCGCACGTTCCTTACATTTGCCATGGTCGCAATTTAGGACTACTCATGACAATTAGCCTATAGTCCCCTCCAAAAAACTTTTCCAGATTAATCATGAGCAACTTTATCATGCAGCAAGACAAGGATCTGAAACACACTACCAACTCAACAAAGGACTTTATCAGGGTGGAAAATGTGGAAGGTTCTAGACTGGCCATCAGATTTTACCCCAGTTGAGAAGCAGTTCAACTCTTGAAGAGGAGACTGATGGGAGAAACCCCCGAAACAAACAACAACTGAAAGAGGCTGTGTTAAAGCCTGAAAAAGCACCACAAAAGAAGAAAATGACAAGTTAGTGATGTCACTGAGTCGCAGACTTGATACAGTTATTACAAGCAAGGGATATGCAACCAAATAGTGTTATTTAATTTCATTTACTTCAAGACTTCTTATCTGTTCCTATACTTTTGCACACCTAAAAATGGGGGTTTCTGATACAAACGGTTCTATGTTGTATGATGTTTAGGTCTGGTCTAGATGCTATAGAAAAACTACAGGTACAACTTTCCCCGTCTATATACGGATATATCTCCTAAACGTACTTTCGTAAAGGGTTTAATACAGCCAAGAGTACGTTATTAAACATCTTTCTCAATCCCAAATGCAACCATGTCTACTTTGTTCATCATTCCAGCCTCCTGTCAAACACCACTGATGACAGGTCCAGCAGTCGTGCCTCAGTGCAGAGACAAAGAGAACATAATGAAGCTCCTCTCCAGGTGGGCTCAACCTCATAGCATGGGCAGTGAAGCGTAATTGAAATGAACGCTCGTCGCTCTCCTGTGCTCATGCGGTCATGCCAAGTGCACCATCTGCTGCATTCCTCCGATACAGGTACACAAACCAGGACAGCGCCCTTTTAATGGCCTCAAGTCACATCTTTCCAGACTCTGGAACAACCGTCAAACATTCAATCAGCTTCCAGAGGGACAGCAGTGCCACTGCCAGATTTGAGGCCATCTGACAGCCGGCATGAGCAGGGCGCTGAATTAGCATAAAACCTGTCAAAAAGCGGTCAAAGAAACGTGTTAAAAATAAAGGCATGGGGAGGAAACACACAACTGCTCAGTCTGTTCGCAGCGGTATTTAGCAGGGTTATCACGCTGCTCAGGGAACCCCTGATTGTACAGCGATCAGCTTATTGATAATATGAGGGCAGAAATATGAATCTATTCTCTAATTGGAAGTGTCACTCAATTCTCTATAAAAGAGCAGCACTGGCACGTTAATCACGGGTTTATATTAATGCCGTCGTTATAATGCATTAATGTTTCTATAGCAACAGCTAATTCACAGGGACAATTGTGGCGGATGCTCCACATGATTAAAAAACAAATAATAAACAGGTTAACAAAACCATGATTTCATTAAGGAAACGTTTATTTAACATTCATGGAAGGAGTCTCCAATGCCAGTATTTTTTTTTTTTTTTGGTTCCACCACAGAGACTGTTTATACCTGCTACAGACAGATAGAACAAGAGGACACAAAACAAATGAGAGAATGACTGACAATACTTGAAATATCTATCTACCCATCAATCCATGCAACCATCCGAATATTAAAATAGAGAGATAGACATAATTATAGACCAAGAGACAAACAGACAGGTAGATAAACAGATAGATTGATAGAATAACAGACAGATAGATACACACAGTAGATAGAACAACTGACAGACAGACATTACTTCTGATCATTAATTCACCAACACTAGCCTTTTTAAGCCCTGCAAGTCCATCCATTAATTTTCTGTACCACTGATCCTACACAGGATTGCGCAGAGCCTGGAGCCTGGAGCCTATCCCAGAAGACTTTGGGCACCCTGTCCAGGAGTCAACCCATCGCAGGGCACGTTTGCACACACCCATTCACACACTATAGACAATTTGGAAATGCCAATCAGCCAACATTGCATGTCTTTGGACTGGGGGAGGAAACCAGAATACCCAAAGGAAACCCCGGTGAGAACATGCACACTCCACGCACACACAGCAGAAGCAGGATTTAAACCCTAGAGGTGTCAAATGGAAAAAAAAAATATGGAGAAAAAAAAAATGTAAGGGTTTCCTGCTCAAACCAGCATGATCATTATCTTGACTTTGACCGACGTTGTTTTTTCGTAAAGCCATGTTGCACAATTGGACGACTGATATTACAACCAGCACAAGCTGTTCTGATAAAACAAAAAAAAGGAGCATAAGAGTACAGCCTAGTCTTTGTCATGGTGTGTATGAAGCGAAGGCTACCCGCCCTGCTGCTCTGAGGGAGGGAAGGAGGCACAGGAAGATGAGTGACCTCTCAAGCTACGAAGCAAATTGGGTTTGATATACGCCCCTGACATTCCCTAAACTAATAACCGGCCCTGGACTGCCCAGTAATTACAGTGATCCATGTGTCAGCTCCGGCCCCTGAACAGCCGCACTGACTCGCATGTGCTTGGCTCATTCGCAACCTCTCTCGCTCTCTCTCACTCACATAAGGGCTTCTGCAGATGCTTGGTGCCAGCAATCCATCCAGATGGCCTGCACCCACTGGGGTCAGCGCCTTATCACAAGAACGCATTTCTACATCACAGTCTTTCTGTGGCTGTCTAGGTGTACACATCCATCTTTCAAGCTATCTTCATACCTCACCCAAGAGCACCCAGTGCTTCATTACATATCGTGGCCTTCTTTTTCCATAGTAACAGAGTTCTCTTTTGGTTTGTACAAAGCAACAGATTCTCGGCTCTAATTAAGACTGACAAAGGCAGTGCTGCAGCTGCAGTTCAATACACCACTGAACAGACTGTATCACAAGCTCGATAGGCTATGCTCAGTATGTCTTGCTTCCTCTCCATCAGATTTCAAGCAGCACCAATGAGCTTCTCTGAGACAGTAAAGCATCAGTCCTGGGATCACATACTGTGCAATATGACCTCTGATATCATCCTGCAGCCGTCAATAAAAAGCATCACGCCAAGGCTTTTAAACACCCCTCCTAGATATAATTCATATCATCCTTCTTAATACACATCAGCAGCAGTTTTGCATAGTCAGGGTGCGAGTCTAACAAGGCGGAACGCTAATATGATGATATCCAGATGCAGAGCAGATGAGAATCCCAGTCGCGGCCCTCGCACCAAATATGGCCTCAGACGCGGCTGTATGAAACACATCCTCCCTCGGTTCCTCAAGGCCAGGCCGATAAACTGCTCTTGTTAAGGAGCTTACTTAAGATGACATTTCTCTCATCTGATAAGAGAGTAAAAAAAAAAATGGCGTGCTGTTCTAATGCTTGGCATGAATCAAAGGAAATAAAAGAAGAAAAACAAAAACAGCTCCCTAAAGCACAATGTTCTTTCTTTTTAAAGTGAAGAAACATAAATATAAACTAAAAGAAACAGCAGAGATTTTGAAAATAATGCCTTTTCAGAATAATATATATTATAATTACTCTCTGAATGCTCCACCCTTCAGAGCAAGAAGCCAGACTTTTGGACTTTTCTGCATTTTCTCCCCAGTTTGGTCACCCACCAGACAGCTCTCCTTTATCACACAGCAACTACCAAATGGGGAGGGTGAAGCCCAACATGTGCTTCTTCAGAGACACATGAAAGCAGCCGATGGTTTCTTTTCAAACTGCTGCTCATGCTGCATCACATGTGCTATCCACATACATGAGCTCATAGAAGCACGTGATTAGCTAGTGTCACTGTGATTGACAGAGGAGGTACAGCATTCCATCGCTCCCACCTGGAGATCTCGGCCAATTTTGCTTCATTGACGACCATAGTGTATGAATGTGTGTGTGTGAGTGTGTATGTGATTGTGCCCTGTGATGGACTGGCACCCTGTCCAGGGTGTACCCCGCCTTGTGCCCGATGCTCCCTGGGATAGGATCCAGGTTCGCCCGTGACCCTGAAAAGGAGTAAGCGGTTAAAGATGATGGATTGACTTCTGGCCACGAGTTTTAAAATGAACCTATAAAGAACTGCTCTGGGTGGTCTCCCTTCCAAGAATCCAGAGTAAGGTTCATCAGAATTTTGTGTTGTTGTTTGTTTTGTTTTTTTTAAACAGACTAGACCCCACAGTCCCACTTCCTTGTTGTCTCCTATCTCAGGGCGACACCCAGTTTCAAGACTCGTATTAACGTGCTCTTGCCATTTGCCCTTAAGGAGTCCCATGGGTAAGTTCTTATATTAAAATCTTCCCCTGAGCTGTGATAAGGGCATGCTGAAAAGAGTATTGAAATGAAGGATGTGGTTGACAAATTAATAGGTCAAATAAAGTCACTGTGTGAAGCAACGGTAACCGTTACCAGGAACAAATGAGTCTTTTATATGCCATGTCTGCTCACGTTCAGTGAAATGGCTTTTCCGCCGGGAGAATTTGTTTGTGTTTGGTCTGACCGCTGCTTTATGTTAAGAAAAAAAAAAAAAAAAAAAAAGCATAGTTCTCAGCTGGTTGCCATAGCAACATTGCAAACGCTACTTCTAACCTGTAGATGTTAGCAAGCAAGTAAACACAGGTTATGTGCACCAAATATTAAATGTGATGAGAGAAGGGATTAGGGCTAATAAAGTTAATTGTGTAGCTCACAAAAGCCATTCACCATTTTTCTCTCAAATGTTTTAGATTCAAATAAATGTATTAATATTTCTATTGCTCATAATGTGTTGTAGGAACAAAGTAATGTATTCAAGACTGCAAGGACACTGTGCACCTGAGTGTTTGAAATTTATGTTCAGCCAATTCGGCTTTCTTTCCTTCGCATGCTTTAATTCTCTTTTATTCTCTTTGACACAGTTCTTCAGTTATATATGTATTGGGCCTAGCTACAATGCTTAGAAATCAATTTACAGAACATATCCAGTTTATATATTATGCATTTTAGGGCAATTTTTTTAAAAACTGTTTATAGGATTCTTGCCCAATAGCATTCTGGTTTTTAGTTTGGTTTCATGGTTTTAACCTTGAAAATGTGGCAAAGAAACAAACGCTGCAAAGGATTATTAAATAGACAAGCAATACTTTTGGGCAACAGCAAAAATGCGCTGTCTTTCAATCATTCAGTCACTGCTGGTAGACAAAGAAGATCATAGAATACTGGTTTCACCCTTTAAACTCTCATTATCATTCATTAAAATTGTATTTTGTTTATTTCGTACTGTCCTGAATAATCAATTTCACATAACAGATGTTTACATATAGTCCATGAGACACAATACTAACTGAATTTACACAAATAGACCAGTTCAGAAGTTTACACACACACTCGATGATTAATACCGTGTGTCGTTACCTGGATGATCAGTGACTGTATTTATGTTTTGTGAGAGTTCTTCATGAGTCCCTTGTTTGTCCGGAGCAGTTAAACTGCCCACTGTTCTTCAGAAAAATCCTCAAGCTCCTGCACATTATTTACTTTTCCAGCATCTGCACATTTGACCCCTTTCCAACAGCGGCGTAATGATGTTGAGATCTATCTTTTTACACTGAGGACAACTGATGGACTCATACACAACTATTACATATGGTGCAAACATTCACTGATGCTCAAAAAGGCAACATGATACATTAAGAGCCAGGGGGATGTAAACTTTTGAACAGGCTGATCGGTGTAAATTCTTATTATTTTGTCTTCTAGGAAACATGTAAATATCTTATGTAGCTTCTGAAGGGTGGTATTAAATAATAATAAAAAAAATAACTTTAAACAAAAATACTAACAAATTACACCGCTCATCCTGTTCAAAGGTATATGTTTAAGCATATGTAAACACCGGTTATGTCAAATAGGGCGGCTGTGGCTCAGTCGGTAGAGCGGGTTGTCCACTAATCCACTAATCGTAGGGTTGGTGGTTCGAATCCCGGCCCGGGTGATCCCATGCCGAAGTGTCCTTGGGCAAGACACTGAACCCTAAGTTGCCCCCGATGGCAAGCTAGCACCTTGCATGCAGCTCTGCTACCATTGGTGTGTGAGTGTGTCTCATTTGTAAGTCGCTTTGGATAAAAGCGTCTGCTAAATGAATAAATGTAAATAGATTATTTAGGGAAGTACTAAATAAAAACTTATATGCAATTTTAATGATCCTTCTTCTTCTGTTCTTTTTATTAACATTTTGCAGATTCTGCAAGGGGTATGCAAATCTGAGCACAACTGTATGTATTGAAATATTTGTATTCTTTTTAAAATGACATAACTGACAGATTATATTGGTTTTTTTAACAATAAAATGAATCTTAAATCAAAATCTTCAACAAACATGAATTGTTAATAATAATTAATAATTTCTATAGCGCTTTTTACAATGGACATTGTCTCAAAGCAGCTTTACAGAAATATCATTTTTACATTTACAAGCGACTTACAAATGAGAGCACATTCACACACCAATGGTAGCAGAGCTGCATGCAAGGTGCTAGCTTGCCATCGGGGGCAACTTAGGGTTCAGTGTCTTGCCCAAGGACACTTCGGCATGGGATCACCCGGGCCGGGATTCGAACCGCCAACCCTACGATTAGTGGATTAGTGGACAACCCGCTCTACCGACTGAGCCACAGCCGCCCTGTTAAGAATCTAAATATACTGCATATACAGTATCTTACAGAAGTGAGCACACCCCTCATATTTGTGTAAATATTTGATGATATATTTTCATGTGACATCACTGAAGAAATGACACTGTGCTACAATGTAAAGTAGTGAGTGTACAGCTTGTGTAACAGTGTAAATTTACTGTCCCCTCAAAATAACTCCACACACAGACATTAATGTCTAAACCGCTGGCAACAAAAGTGAGTACTAAGTGAAAATGTCCAAATTGAGCCCAGTTAGCCATTTTCCTTCCCAGGTGTCATGTGACTTGTTAGTGTTACAAGGTCTCAGGTGTGAATGGGGAGCAAGTGTGTTAAGTTTGATGTCATTTTGAGTTACAGTGTTGAGTTATTTTGAGGGGACAGTAAATTTACACTGTTACACAAGCTGTACACTCACTATTTACATTGTAGCACAGCGTCATTTCTTCAGTGTTGTCACATGAAAAGATATCATCAAATATTTACACAAATGTCAGGGGTGTACTCACTTTTGTGAGATACTGTGTAATCTAATACAGTGGTACCTCGACATACGAGTGCCCCAACATACGAGTTTTTCGAGATACGAGCCGGCGAGCGAGTGATTTTTTGCTTCGAGTTACGAGCGAAATTCGAGATATGAGTTCGGTTTAGCAGGTCGGCCGGTAATAACACACCGAGTGTCGCGGCTTTTAGACACTTAGCGGTAATAACACACAGAGTGTCGCGGCTTTTAGACACTTAGCGGTAATAACACAATGAGTGTCGCGGCTTTTAGACACTTAGCGGTAATAACACACTGAGTGTCGCGGCTTTTACATGCTTAGCGGTAATAACACACCGACTGTCGCGGCTTTTAGACACTTAGCGGTCATTTTGGGGGTTGGAACGGATTAACGGTAGTTCAATTGTTTTGTATGGGGAAATTTGCTTCGAGATACGAGTGATTCAAGATACGAGCAAGGTTGCGGAACAAATTAAACTCGTATGTCGAGGTACCACTGTATATATTTACACACACACACACACACACACTATTGTATATATATATATACAGTGGTGTGAAAAAGTGCTTGCCCCCTTCCTCATTTCCTGTTCCTTTGCATGTTTGTCACACTTAAGTGTTTCGGAACATCAAACCAATTTAAACAATAGTCAAGGACAACACAAGTAAACACAAAA
>JAFFST010046090.1:0-11032 GCA_022414735.1 Noturus placidus | reverse complement strand
CGGGTACTCCGGTTTCCTCCCCCAGTCCAAACACATGCATGGTAGTCTGATTGGCGTGTCTAAAGTGTCCGTAGTGTATGAATGTGTGTGTGAGAGTGTATGTGATTGTGCCCTGCGATGGACTGGCACCCTGTCCAGGGTGTACCCCACCTTGTGCCCGATGCTCCCTGGGATAGACTCCAGGTTCCCCCGTGACCCTGAAAAGGAGTAAGCGGTTGAAGATGGATGGATGGAATAAAAAAAAAAAATTAATTTTAAATAATAAAAAATTAATTTTTTTATTTTATTATTATTTAAAAAAAATTTAAATAATAAAAATTTTAAAAAACATGATTAAGCCTATTCTGAGACTATTTTTCTTTACTACAGAAGGCTTACATATTTTTTTGTTTTACTTGAAGATAATTTCATGCATTTATTTCTAGATAGAAGACATTTCTGTGCCAGTAGAATAAGAGAATTTCAAACATAAAATTAGAAGAAAAAAAAAAGTTTTATAACGTGTTCAAGATCATTTCACTTGGCAGTCTGGTGAACACCTTGCTTGTGTTTTAACAGCTCTGTCACTCAATATTAGCTACTTGTTACACTCTCGCAGGCTACTTGGGCATCTGGTTGCTATGGTAACAAGGCTGTGCTTCACTTGCACGCACATTTAGTTCAGATTATGTGCGTCATTTGATTGATCTGCAGTAGAAGAGAACAGATTTATTCCGGACTGATGAGAAGCTTTGCGTGTAGAAATGCAGTCACGGGAACAACACATCTGCTTTTGTGTTTTTCATGAGTCACTGTACCTCTACAATAACCGTGTTAGCCCCGGCATGTGTGTTGAGGGAGCATTTCTTCAGATCACTTCTGATTGATGAGCTACTGTCCAGCGAGCCCTTCCCCCTACTGAGCGCCATCTGGAAATAAGAAACGAGAACAAGATCACATGAAGACGGAGATAGAGGATGAATCCAGCAGCACGTCTGTTCGGTGTATTAGTTGTTATTGGGATTTGAGTTGATGTGTTTTAACACGATGCAAACAATATGCAAATGCAATGCAAAAAATAAAAATAAGAACATGAAAATAATATCCGTTTAATACGAGTCGACATTTTACACAATAAAGCAAGTGCACGTCTATGAGAAAAAGCATCCAAAGAACAATCCAGAAGAGCATACTACTCTAGCATTAGCATCTCCGGTCAATAACGGTGAAGCAGATCCACTTCCGCAGCTGCAACACAACTAATGAACTCTTTTACTTTTTTATTATTTTAACCCTTTGCTGGTTTTTTTTCTTCCTCGAAGTTGGGATTTCTCATGAAAATCATACATTTGTCTGGCACCTATGCAACGTTTTTCTAGAGAGAGATGGGGAGAGATAAGAGAGATTGGGCAAGAGAAAGAAGGAGAGAGAGAGAGAGAGAGATAGAAAGAGATACAGACGGAAGAGGAAGAAAGAAAGAACGTGAAGGAGAGACGGGAGAGATAGGAGAAAGGGGAGAGAGACAAACACGTGATAGGAGAAAGGGGAGAGAGAGACCAGTGCGAGACAGGAGAAAGGGGAGAGAGAGACCAGTGCGAGATAGGAGAAAGGGGAGCGAGAAACAAGCATGAGATAGGAGAAAGGGGAGCGAGAGACAAGCATGAGATAGGAAAAAGGGGAGAGAGACAAGCGCGAGATAGGAGAAGGGGGAGAGAGAAACAAGCACGAGATAGGAGAAAGGGGAGAGAGACAGGTACGAGATAGGAGAAAGGGAGAGAGAGGGACAAGTGCAAGATAGGAGAAAGGGGAGAGAGGGACAAGTGCAAGATAGGAGAAAGGGGAGAGAGGGACAAGTGCAAGATAGGAGAAAGGGGAGAGAGGGACAGGTACAAGATAGGAGAAAGGGGAGAGAGGGACAAGCCTGAGAAAGAGGAAAGGAAAGAGAGAGACAAGCACGAGATAGGAGAAAGAGGAGAGAGGGACAAGCACGAGATAGGAGAAAAAGAGAGAGAGAGACAAGCATGAGAAAAAGACAAGCACAATATAGGAGAAAGGGGAGAGGGGGACAAGCGTGAGAAAGAGGAAAGGGAGAGAGAGACAAGCACAAGATAGGAGAAAGGGGAGAGAGGGACAAGTGCAAGATAGGAGAAAGGGGAGAGAGGGACAGGTACGAGATAGGAGAAAGGGGAGACAGGGACAAGCATGAGAAAGAGGAAAGGAAATTGAGAGACAAGCACGAGATAGGAGTAAGAGGAGAGAGGGACAAGCACGAGATAGGAGAAAGGGAGCGAGAGAGACAAGCATGAGAAAGAGGAAAGGGGAGAGAGAGACAAGCACAATATAGGAGAAAGGGGAGAGGGGGACAAGCGTGAGAAAGAGGAAATGGGAGAGAGAGACAAGCACGAGATAGGAGAAAGGGGAGAGAGGGACAAGTGTGAGAAAGAGGAAAGGGGAGAGACAAGAGGAAAAGAGGGAAAGAGAGAGACCAGAGGAAGAAAGCAAGAAAGAGAGAGGGAAGAGTGAAGAGAGAAAAAAAGAGGGTGAGGGGAAATGAGAGATGGAGGGAGAAAACAGAGGGAGGGAGAGAGAGAGAAAGAAGGGAGCACAGAGAGAAAGGGAGAGAAAGAGAGAAATCACAGAAGGACAGAGGGACGAGAATGATGGGGAATGAGAGAGAAGAGGAAGAAAAAGAGAGAGAGAGAAAAGAGGAAGGAAGAGCAAGAGATAAGAAGTAGGGAAGTGAGAGGAAGATGGAAAAGAAGCAGAGAGAAAGAAAAAAGAAAGAGAGGGGCTTGGAAGAGGGAGAGAGAGAGAGAGCGGGCTTGGAAGAGGGAGGGAGAGAGAGAGAGAGAGAGAGAGAGAGAGAGAGCCAGCTGGAGATATTAATGGTAATTTATGGGCAGAACATCCTGTGATGACCTCAGTCCATTTGATTTCCCCTGCCCCAATCTGCCCCCATCCACACACCCTTCTCCACCACCCCTTCCACCCCCGTCCACACTAACGCTTTCCAACGGATTAGGACACCATCAGACTCATTTACAGCTGGAGCTCTTTTAATATACTTGCCAAGAAAAAAACAGCTCTCCCTCATTTCTTTCTTTCATTCTCTGTGTCAAAAAAGAATCCTCAAAAAAGAAAGAGAGAGACAGAGAGAGAGAGAGAGAGAGAGAGAGAGACAGACAGACAGAGAGAGAGACAGAGACAGAGAGAGAGAGACAGGCAGACAGAGAGAGAGAGCAGAAGTGTGACAAATGCTGGTGTCTGTGCACATCTGGCCCGGCCAGTGTGTGAGGTGTGGGACGGTGTGTGAGGTGTGGTACGGTGTGGGACGGTGTGTGCGGTGTGGGACGGTGTGGGACGGTGTGGGACGGTGTGTGAGGTGTGGGACGGTGTGGGACCGTGTGGGATGGTGTGTGAGGTGTGGGACGGTGTGTGAAGTGTGGGACGGTGTGTGAAGTGTGGGACGGTGTGTGAAGTGTGGGACGGTGTGTGACAGTGTGTGACAGTGTGCTCTAATGCGTGCAGTGCTGTCTGAGAGACGTGTGAGCTGCTGGAAGGAATTTCAGGTCAACACGTGCTTTGCTGCTTCCAGAGCTTCTGTACCTGACTGCAGGAGAGGCAGCGTCTCATCACACTACAGCGCCTTTACATCCAACACACAGCACAAACACACACTGATCGGGGTTCTCATCAGTGACGGTGAAGCACATGCGACTTTTCAAACGCATTTCTGTCATGACGCAGACGCGGCCGAAGAGAGGAGGAGGAGGAGTTACTGCCATCTCCATTAATGAGGATATAAATACTGTGGAATACAGTGCTGGAATTTATCCCAATCCTCAGATCATTCACCGCATGAATATATCAACCATGTGTTCTACATACACCACGTTACAACAGGTTTGTCATGCAAGTAATTACAAGCTTGAGCAAATGTACAGCGCCCTCCATTAATATTGGCACCCATGGTAAATATGAGCAAAGAAAGCTGGGGAAATTTGTCTTTATTGTTTAACCTTTTGATCTTTTGTTCAAGAAATTCACAAAATACTCTGCTCTTATGGATATCAAACAATCGCAAACAAAACACCGGTTTATAAAAAAAAAAATAGATGTTAAATAGATGTGTGGCACAATTATTGGCACCCCTACGAATTCATATGAGAAGAATATATTTGAAATATATTCCTATTGGTATTTTACATTTCCTTTAGTACAGCTGTGTAACTAGGAACCGAAAATTGTTCAACCATGACTTCCTGTTTCACAGGGGTATAAATATGAGGTAACACATAGGCCAAATTCTGAGCTAGATTTTAACCAGTAACAAGCTACAGCAATGGTTTGTATAATTTCCCAGCAGAGGAACAAGATTGTTTCCCTTATTTAACACCACTTGCACAACTTAAATGTTTCAATAAAGCAGCTGTGTGTCATGGTTATGCAGAAATACACACTGAACTACATTACCCATCAGCCCCAGCACATCACATGACCATACCACATGTCCAACTGATCATTCATACCTTTGTTACCCATAATAAGCACCCCTATATACAGCTAGTTCTAGTTTTTCAGCACATAATAGTCAAGCTTTTGTTGTCGTCGTGTTCGTGTGTTGTCACGTGAGCCACAGCCGCTCTCACAGTCCGCATGTTTTTGCCCCGTGTTCACTGTTACATTTATGCTTCTTGTTTTCACAGTTTTAGTTGTTTGTTTTGCACTTTATTCAAGAAAAACCTGCATTTGCATCCGCTGCCTTCTACAATCCCTTAAACTATAGCACGGTGTTTTTCCCTGTTTCAACAAAGATGATAAACACAACAATGCTTCTGGTGCTGTAATAACTTGCTGTTTGAAGAAATTGTGTCTAACTAAGGTTGGTTGTTGTTTTTTTTTAAATAAAAAAACTAAATTCCATTTTAAGTAAGTCTATCTTAAATAACTGGATTCCCATTGCTTGTAATAAGCACAAGTGCAGCTTTAATAAAGAACGTCGAGGACAGCTGACCTGAACTTGCAGAACAGTATCAGTGAGTGAGGTCATGGTGCAGTGAATTCACAAGCAAGCAAAGTGTAGACTAGTACACTACGTAGGCCAGGGTTCTTCAATCCTATCCACAAAGGGCCAGTGTGGCTGCAGGCTTTCGCTCCAGCCAATTGATTAGATTGGAGACCAAGATGAACTGTTTAAACAAGTGTTTGGTTGGAATGAAGAGAATGCATGTGTCTCAGTGCTCGCAGAAATGAAGTGCTCTCATGTACGACAGTTTCGAATGCCTCTGTTCACACACAGTTCACGGTACCTTGTGCTCATTTTTAATGACCACATTCACTGATATTGATACGTGCTCAGGTTGGCCTCCCTCACGCTCCTCCTTAAAGATACAATTTAAACACAATAAGATGTTTTATCAGGTTATTTGTATTGTGGGGAGATGCTGTAGTGGCTCATCGTGAGCACAGTTTGCAGTCTGTTTTACTTTGATTGCGGCCATTAATCAGGAAACACGTTCAGATCACTGGCATTTCATGCTGTCTGGATATTGGATATTGTGGAGTGAATGACAGTATCAGATCAATAACTGATACCAGTCTTGGTAATGATGCATCCCTGATTTTGTCTATTAAATTTGACCCGAGATAACAACATATTACAGACACGGATCACCCATAACCTTAAAACCACTAATTGGGGAAGTGAATAACTTTGATTCTTTTGTTACAGTGGCACCTGTAAGGGATGAGAAATATTAGGCAGCAAGTGAACAGTAAGTTCTTGAAGTTGACGTGTTGGAAGCAGGAAAAAAGGGCAAGCGTAAGAATCTGAGTGACTTTGACAAGGGCCAAACTGTGATGGCTACACGACTGGGTCAGAGCATTACTGGGGGGAAAGATAGCACCAGGATGCACTATGGGAAGAAGGCAAGCCAATGGAGGCAGTGTGATGCTCTCTGCAATGTTCTGCTGGGAAACCTTGGGTCTTGGCATTCATGTGGATGTTAATTTGACACGCATCATCTACCTAAACATCGTTGCAACCAAGTACACTCCGTCATGGCAACTGTATCCCCTAATGGCAGTGGCCTCTTTCAGCAGGATAATGTGAACTGCCACACTGCAAAAAATGCTCAGGAATGGTTTGAGGAACATGACAAAGACTTCAAGGTGTTGACTCGGCCTCCAAATTCCCCAGATCTCCAACTGATCGAGCATCTGTTGGATGTGCTGGACAAAATAGTCTGATCCATGGATGCCTCATATCACAACTTACAAGTCTTAAAGGATCTGCTGCTAAAATCTTGGTGCCAGATACCACAGCACACCTTCAGAGGTCATTTGGAGTCCATGCCTCAACGGGTCAGAGTTGATTTGGTGGCACAAGTGGAACCTACACAATATTACCTACACAAATTGGGCGGCTGTGGCTCAGTCGGTAGAGCGGGTTGTCCACTAATCCACTAATCGTAGGGTTGGTGGTTCGAATCCCGGCCCGGGTGATCCCATGCCGAAGTGTCCTTGGGCAAGACACTGAACCCTAAGTTGCCCCCGATGGTAAGCTAGCACCTTGCATGGCAGCTCTGCTACCATTGGTGTGTGAATGTGCTCTCATTAGTAAGTCACTTGTAAATGTAAAAATGTAAAATGATATTTCTGTAAAGCTGCTTTGAGACAATGTACCATTGTAAAAAGCGCTATACAAATTGATAAATTATTATTATTATTATTATTACACAGGTGTTTTCAAATGTTATGGCTGATCTATGTAAAATTCACACAGAATGTAACCACAGCGACTGCAGCATATCGCTTTATCGTACAACAACATTAACTAGACCATGTGACCTCATTACTAGCCATGCTCTATGATCATGAAGAAACTCTAGAATAGATATTAGCTCCCGCATTTCTTTCAGGAGCCTCATCTGGTTCTCTAAGGGTGTATTAACTTTTTAACGATAATGGCACGTGCTCTCTCAAAGACATAAAAAGCAACCTATTCTCTCCCAGAACATCAAAAATATTTTTATTTACAGATTCGTATTAAACTATGTTTCATTCCAGGCTTGAAACATCCTCTTAAATGCTCATTTAATTAAATACTTATTAATGGGCAACAATATATAACAGGGCGGCTGTGGCTCAGTCGGTAGAGCGGATTGTCCACTAATCGTAGGGTTGGTGGTTCGAATCCCGGCCCGGGTGATCCCATGCCGAAGTGTCCTTGGGCAAGACACTGAACCCTAAGTTGCCCCCGATGGCAAGCTAGCACCTTGCATGCAGCTCTGCTCCCATTGGTGTGTGAGTGTGTCTCATTTGTAAGTCGCTTGTAAATGTAAATGTAAAATGATATTTCTGTAAAAGCTGATTTGAGACAATGTCCATTGTAAAAAGCGCTATACAAATTGATTAATTATTATATGCTTGTATAAATATTTTCCAGGTTAAGGAACATGAGCAGTGAGGGAAAAGTAACCGAAGTAGCTGATATTTCATGGCACAGGATCTGACTTATTGCCTTTTTTGTTTCTTGTCAGGAAATCTAACTCATCAGTGAATTTATTTTAAGCTCAACCACAAGGAATATACTACTCCTTCAAAACCCTATCAAATGACGTAATGACAATCCATACTGTCACATACATAAGGAATTAAACCCGTCAGTGGTGTGCTGTTATAAATAAATAAATAAATAAATAATCAATGACAGGGTGGTGCAATGTGCCCTGATGTGAAGCGGAGTTACTTTTACCGCCCAAAAGTTGATTATTTTCCTTTAACGTCATGTTCCAAAGTGCTTTATTCCTTTTACAGCACAGCAATTTTCTAATTGCTACAATTTCTATTCATTATTGACGGACACACTTAACCGTTTATAGTTACATTACATGCTGTGGAATGTCTGCAACACAAATTAGCTCCTGTTATCACTTACACTGCCGCAGCTATAAAAGATTAATCTCACACTTTCTCTTAAAGTTACCATAGAGTAAAGTACTCCATCCTTAACACTTTCCTGTGGTGAAAAACAAAGTTACAGCTCTACCTCTGTTTGTTACAAAGCACCGACACACGAGACACCTTAGAGCGGAGGTCTTAAACAGGGGGTCCGCGGAGGTACTGCATGGGGGTCGCGAAAGTTCTGGTACCAGTTTGATATAACACAATTTCATACAATATATATAATTAAGGGGTCCCCGCTCCATCTCGCCATCAGTTTGGGGGTCCTCGGCCTGGAAAACATTGAAGACCCCTGCCTTAGAGAAATGCTAAATAAACATATCCTCACTAGAAACTTCACCATAATCAACTATTATGCATGGTTTTTTGAAATAAATAAATCTGTTTATATGGAACATCCAAAATACAAACCCCATAAGATGTTACTGTAGAAATGATAACGTGTTCGAATGAGCTCATTGATATAAACCTGTAATTCGCTTCAAAGCCAGCATTACTATCAGAGCTGCTGTTGAAAATTAATCGTAACATTAACATTTTGACCAGTCAGATTCAAGAGTTCAACAGTGCTGTGGATTAAGCAACACTAAAGTAGCTGATGAAGTGCTAGACATGTTTTAGGTGTCTAAAAACCCTTTGCTCAAGGGTGGCTGTCTATTATTTTATATATTTATTTTTTGATTGGTCAGATACTTTATTGTCTGACTTGGTGACTTAATCCATTAATTGTTACATTTCTCTCTAACTCAAGTATACCAAGACCTACAGTACACCGAGTCTCTCCCAGGGAACTTGGGGCACAGGGCACGAACACTTACACAAGCATTCACACTACGGACAACTTGGAAATGGCAATCAACTTACAATGCATCGACTTACAAAGCATGGGCGGCTGTGGCTCAGTCGGTAGAGCGGGTTGTCCACTAATCGTGGGGTTGGTGGTTCGAATCCCGGCCCGGGTGATCCCATGCCAAAGTGTCCTTGGGCAAGACACTGAACCCTAAGTTGCCCCCAATGGAAAGCTAGTACCTTGCATGGCAGCTCTGCTACCATTGGTGTGTGAGTGTGTCTCATTTGTAAGTCGCTTTGGATAAAAGCGTCTGCTAAATGAATGAGTGAATGTCTTTATCCTGGGGAGGAAACCAGAGTAGCTGGAGGAACCCCAATCCCCCCCAAGCCACCATGCCCCCCACAGGCTGTATTGTGGATTTGATATTTGATTTTGACTTACTGACATCTGTAAAAATCTATACACCAGGGTACATCCCAGGGTATCAGAGTATTCCCATCATAAAAAAGAATTTCAACAAAGTACCGAAGTACTGGATCAGCAGTCATACAGCCCACTACTAAGGACTAAACATCTGGATTTCAGAGAAATGTTCAGACTGCTCTTCCAACCGATACTAACAAAGCAGAATGTGCATAGCTTCTGCCTGCCCTTTGAATCAAAACAGATTATCTGGTGAACAGTGTTAGAGAACAGTGCCATCTAGGCAAGTAAAGACACACTACATCATAGAGGCACTGCTGCTTGTGGGATTCCATTAAATATTTGACATGTGTGGACTGTTCGTGTCTCTCTATATGTGTAAAGGCCTGGTAATTTATGAAGCCTCAGCAGGCCAAAGGTGCTAATGTACTGGAGGGGAAAAACAAAAGTGCATCGCTCAGCATTAATTTAATGACCACTATCTAGACCAGAGCCCAAGATCTGGAATCATTGCTTTTCCACTCAGTACAAAGAATCGTCTGAGATGGGCATTCTTGTCCAAATATAAAAAGCGGGAACCCAGCTGTTGGCTGAGGCGACTGGTTTTAAACCGGAACATCTCAGATGTTTTGTAAGCCTCGGATGTTGCTTTAAAAGGATTCCAGAACAATTTGGACATCACTGGAGGTCTGGCTTTCCCCTGGCACAGCATTATAATCCCTGACCATGCAGATTTCGGGAAGTTTGCAGTGTTCTCCAAATCCTTTAATCAACCATTCCCAATGTCCAGCTCTTATCTAAGCGTAGCAGCTGGGCTGGTGTGCTTTATCTCCCAGCGTCGTGTTAGAAGAATGCAAAACGGATAACGTTAAAGAGACAGGGCATTGATCAATAGCTACTCCACATATGGCATCCACGGTGCTGCATCTTCTGATGCCCCCCCCCCCATTTGTTTTTGGCTGCAGATCTTATTGGACATTCACTGAGCAATCAGCGAACGATCTGTCAGGTAGCCTTATATTTCCAAGAGGTATCGTTTGACTTTGTGTGGAACCCTGCATGCAAACATTTGGTAACTTGTACATGATTAGGGCCCTGTTCTCGTCGAGCATGACTTTCACATCAGACACAGAAAGAGCGAGAGAGGAAAACATGAGACGGAGAGAGAAGTAGGAAAATAGAGATACGATCAATAAACGGATACATTAGAAGATGCCAAGGGACTGGCTGGGCATGCGCATACGGAACTGCTCACATTAGCCACTGCAGGCCAAAGCCAGACAGGCATATTTTCCTTCCCCCTCTCTTTATCCACCATACGGCCAAGTACTGAAGCCTAATACAATTGAAGAGATACCATCTTTATCTACAGCCTAGCAAACCTGACAGAGCAATAGGCAGCTAATTTTGTCCAAACCCAGCTAACATTAAATGCTGTACTCAGCTTAAGCCATGCACAACAGCAGAGGCTCAGGGCTTCCAAACAGAGAGAGAGAGGAGCCCCTGGCTCTGAATGAATCTGCCCCCTGCAGCCCTGTGAAAAGTGAACATGGGTAGCATTAATCCCAGCCGGAAGTCCTACAGACATGACACATCCAGTGCCAAAGCAGTGCGCTTAATTAGTGAGCAGGTTCCGTCTAGGCAGCCAAGGCCACGACCTCCTCCAGGGGGAATAATGAGCCAGGCACTGTTTGGGACGTCTGAGCGCTGATTGCGGCCTCAGACGGGCTAAACTGACAGACTGGGGTGACCGGACATTGAACCGTACACTTGGCAATCCTGAGCTGCCACCCGAGTCATGGGTTGGGCGAATCTCTTGTTTTGTGTCGCTATCTGTTTTCAGGAAGTAGGCGTGTTTTGGAAGGAGTGATGGGG
>JAFFST010046088.1:58305-87749 GCA_022414735.1 Noturus placidus | reverse complement strand
TTGCTGCATTCATCTTTTCCTTGATCCTGACTAGTTTCCCAGTTCCTGCCTCTGAAAAACATCCCCACAGCATGATGCTGCCACCATCATGCTTCACTGTAGGGATGGTATTGGCCAGGTGATGACTGGTGCCTTGTTTCCTCCAGACTTGACACTTGCCATTCAGGCCAAAGAGTTCAAACTATGTTTCTCATGGTCTGAGAGTCCTTCAGGTGCCTTTTGACAAACTCCAGGTGGGCTGTCATGTGCCTTTTACTGAGGAGTGGCTTCCATCTGGCCACTCTACCATACAGGCCTGATTGGTGGAGTGCTGCAGAGATGGTTGTTCTTCTGGAAGGTTCTCCTCTCTCCACAGAGACATGCCGGAGCTCTGTCAGAGTGACCATCGGGTTTTTGGTCACCTCTCTGACTAAGACCCTTCTCACCTGATCGCTCAGTTTGACCGGTGTGGCTAGCTCTAGGAAGAGTCCTGCTGGTTCCAATCTTCTTCCATGGATGATGGAGGCCACTGTGTCCATTGGGACTTTCAATGCTGCAGAAATGTTTCTGTACCCTTCCCCAGATCTGTGCCTCGATACAATCCTGCCTTGGAGGTCTACAGACAATTCCTTGGACTTCATGGCTGGGTTTGTGCTCTGACCTGCATTGTTAACTGTGGGACCTTATATAGACAGGTGTGTGCCTTTCCAAATCATGTCCAATCAACTGAATTTACCACAGGTGGACTCCAATCAAGTTGAAGAAACATCTCAAGGATAATCAGTGGAAACAAGATGCACCTGAGCTCAATTTTGAGTGTCATGGCAAAGGCTGTGAATACTTATGTGCATGTGCTTTTTTTGTTTTTTATTTTTAATAAATTTGCAAAGATTTCGAACAAACTTCTTTCACATTGTCATTATGGGGTATTGTTTGTAGACTTTTGAGGAAGAAATTAATTGAATCCATTTTGGAATAAGGCTGTAACTTAACAAAATGTGGGAAAATCTCTATCTAACTTGGTCACAGCAGAGCATTTTGAATTGTGGTGTTGAAAAAGAGAGAACAAACACGAGCATATGTTGTAATTAATAAAGCAATAATAACAACAGCAAATCATGCTAATGAATGTGGAGCAACTTGCATGTATAGTATAGTATAGTATGCCTGAAAAAACGAACAAACAAAAAACAAACTGTCGATCTTGCTTTGCATATCTGATTCATTTCAACTTGTGTTGACGCTATGGAAAAACTAAAGGCTGTGTTCTAAAGCAAAAGGGTCTGTTTTCGTGTTGAATTAAAGCAAATGGATGTGGCCGGAAATGAGTAGAAAGTAGTGTTACTCTGAATATCGATATATTGAGTCATGGTTTTGCCACTGCCTCAGACAATTCGCAGTAAGTAGACGCCTTCAATGAACAAAAACAAAAAAGACAACAATAAAGGAGCAGCACCTTTCCTGTTCCTATCTGTTTTAAACACATTATCTGTTCATTCCGAATAATTGTATTCCGAGTTACTGCAATCTCTTAACTACAACCTGAAATCGATGTCAGCTTTGTGCATTTGGCTGTACAAACTGATATCATTGTCAGTGATTGGGTGACAGTAAAATACTGACTTCACTTTGGAGAAATTAATTCGTAGTCCATTCCAAAACGTTCCACTCCTACTCAATGAAGTGGCATATTTAGAGATCTCACTGTGAAGGGAGTAGAGCATAGCCACGATCTCTTCTGAATGCTTTAGTGCTGTAGCCCAGTGCTTCTCAGGTATAATCCCTGTGATGTCAAAGATTCGTTTCACAACTCAGTGGCTCATCAGATGTTTATTAACCCTTTGGGAGTTGGGTCAGGTGCATTGGGCAGGCTCAATGTCTGACATGAAGGCCAAGAACTGGATTTAATAACCTCTGCTACAGACTGAAGGCTCCCCTAGTGAATCGAGTGGGTCAGCATGGATGTGTATGAATTTTTTTAGGTGTGTCTTCAGGCAGAAAGTAACGGCAAACTTTTCCAAAGACATGCATGGTAGGCTGATTGGCATGTCCAAAGTGTCCGCATTGTGTGAGTGTGTATGTGATTGTGCCCTGAGATGGATTGGCACGCTGTCCAGGGTGTACCTTGCCTTCTGCCCCATGCTCCCTGGGCTAGGCTCCAGGTTTTCCATGACCCTGAAGAAAGGATTAGCGGTATAGAAGATGGATGGATGGATAAAACCCAGAGAATAGTGAGGCATATGCTCATTAATTATTCATTTTGCACTTGAAGTGGAGGCGATTTTGAAAATGGAACTCCGTGTAGGTTTCCAAATTTAAATAAATACTTGTGTGTTTTCTGAGGCCTAATTGGAGTGGATTTACAAGACTTTGAGTCCCCCGTGTCTGAAAGCAGTTTGAGTTCAGTAATTAATGAGCATCTGCAGTAATATGGTTGCAGTAAAACTGGCTGGCAACTGCAATTGCAGGGGACTTATACTAGCAATTACGGACATGAACTTTACTAAAATCATTGGAAGAGCCAATAGTCACATTTCCCCTATGCTCTGGAATTCCCCATCACATCCGCAACTGTGAATCCATTTCAAAAGTTCTTTACAAACTCATCTCTTCAGGCTTGCATATTCTCTGTGACATGGTTACATAATACTTAATAATAATATGTATTATATTGCATACAGTATATATATATATATATATATATATATATATATATATATATATACTGTATATATATGTACAATTGTGTGTATATATATATAACATTGTGTTTTAGTCTTTTGTGAATTGTATTTGGATGTTATATTTACGAAGTGACCTTGAATGTCGGCGAGTATTGTTATAGTAATATTAGATTATAAGTAATAATAGATTAAAAGAATATGCTGTAATGATTTACAATGTGCTGCTGTAATTTTAGCTGTGCCTCATAATGCTGTTAACACCCTGTATTTCAGTTCCAGTAATATTACTAAATGCACTACTACTACTATTACCAAGTCAAATTTAACAGTGCACTTTTAAAAAGATTTAAGTATTCAATGTCACTGTTATTCACATACGAGCGTTTCCTCATGAATATGCTGACAGTCGAATGTTGAAAATTGACTGAAGGTAAAACTGTTAAGTCTATAGACAAAAGACTCATAGTCAGTGCTAGTATTGACTACAAAACATAAATATGTGGTGTGCCACAAGTGCTTAGTTAGAGTGATAATGATTTGAGCTTTTTGGATTAGAATAGATTAGATTAGAGCTATGTTGTTGCAATACAATACATTGTAAATGATTGATTGACTAATAAAACATTGATCAGTTCACTACACATTTAATAATAAACCTTCCATAATTACTTTATACCTATTATTTGGTAATATTTTCCAAAAGACAAAAAAACTAATGAGATGCAGTAAACAATTAAAAATCAATCAGTTGAAAAAGTTGCTTAAATATTTAACTTAAATTGCTTTAACTTAAGTTGCTTTAATATTTGCTTAAATATTTAATATTTAAGTCATGTTAGGTGGGCAAAAGACACATTGGTTGAAAAATGCAAACATGTCTGTTGTTACTTGAATGCGAAAGCTTTAAAATAATAGTTTTCTGAATATATTTAAAGCCCAAAACATACATTTCAGCGCGACGTATTGTGGTTCCATCAAACAGCATCACTGGAATGAATCGTGCTTATGCAAGAAAAAACCAGCACGTAACTGAGACATGCTGCTGTTGTGCCCCATAAGCCCAACTCTCACATACCCATCCAAACAGTCCTTAATCATACTTTTTTAAATGCTCACAGCATATTCCAGATATAACTCCACAGGCAGAAAATTTAAAAATGGATTGGATAAAACACAAATGCTTGACAGAAAACTGCAACACATTTTTATGTTGTATTATTTATCAAGAAAAGCCTGTCCAGT
Organism: Noturus placidus; assembly: GCA_022414735.1. Taxonomy (NCBI): domain Eukaryota; kingdom Metazoa; phylum Chordata; class Actinopteri; order Siluriformes; family Ictaluridae; genus Noturus; species Noturus placidus. The sequence goes on along the minus strand of JAFFST010046088.1, from coordinate 83,844 downwards.
TATGAGTAATTTCATCATTTAAATAACACATTCCTACTGCAAATGACATATTGCTTTTACTATATTTGTGTTTTTAAACCTGTTATACTTATTTGTGGAACCTGATTTGACACAAATTATACAAATCACACACAAAAACTGTCTCGGACCGGTTGTTTCGGCATCCGAGTGTTCGCATCATCCTAAATTAACCAAATCAAGATAGAAAAACACCAGGATTTGATTCAAAAAGTCTAAACGCTGCTATGTGTTATGTTGCTATCCTACTAAAAGGACTATGTGCTGGAACCCAAATTACATAATTTTAAAAAAAGGAGGTTCACCATTGTTTCAAATTTATTTATGACTTTTCAGAGTCTGTATAGCTATTTATGACCCTGTTGGCATCCTACTTTAATTACTTCCTCAACACTTCCTGTTTTTGTTTGCACTTGCCCTCTGTGTTAACAGATTTCAAATATTACAATATATTCAATTCCAAAAGTTGTGCGTCGTGCTACAGTCATGCACTCAATACAGTTGAAATGCTATAGAAATTAGGGGGGACAAAAAGTTTATACCGCATGTATTACCATGTTAATATGGTAATTTTATCCACACTTTGTTGTCACTCAGGAGTGATTGATTTTTTTATATCTTTATTACGTTCACTATGTATTATCAATTTTTGCATTTAATCTAAAGCCAATGTTGTGCCAGAGGTTAGCTACAGTCAATGGTCAATATGTGAAAATCCCACAAAGTAAATTGCTATATTACCCAATAGTCATAGCAGGTTGATTTGACTACAACGGACAGGTAATGTGGTTGCTCGTTGCAGCCATGGGCCATGCTGTCAAGCTTTATCAAGTGAAGTGACAGGTCAGACACAAACTGTGGTGGGTCAAATGACATCCTCCTCAAATCACATTATGTGAGAGATTTAATGGCACATTAAGTGGCAGATGCCTCAGGCCTTGCAGAATAAATTTGTCCTATTTAAACCTGTCAACGTCGAAAGGTGATGCTACATAAGGTAGAAGCTAGGTGGTAACTTTTGCATCTTTTTTAAAAATAATCATTTGAACTATTTTTTCAACAGCGTAGTTGACTAGCATTCATAAACACCGTATTTCATTTTCTGAACATGTAAAATGTATATTTTAAATCTGTTGTTGGATGTAATTGTTTCTCATGTAATCAGCATCAGCTATTTTTGTGAATTTTTTAAAACCCTGTGAAGCATGCTGGTGGCAGTATCATGCTATAGCTTTGCTTCTCTTCAGTGGGACTGGGGCTGTAGTCAACATAGAAGGACTCATGGATAGCTCCAAATACTAGTTGCAAATCTGCAAAATGACTTTTGCTTTCACTCTGTATTCCAGGGTTGCTTTTTTATGCCATATTTTGCTCGTTTTGGAGCAAATGGACTAGTATAAAATAGTCAATGGACACTGAGATCTTGTTTTAAAGCAAATAATCAAAATTAAATCTAATCCATTTTTTTTAAACTTAGGATATGGCAAACAAAGGGAACAGGAAAGTGCAGAGAGTGTATCTTTAATATACACTTTCTGTTGTAAAATATCGCAAACATTGGGATGGGGAAAGGGGGATTATGGAATGAATAATATATTATAGTGGATTATAAAAAAAGTAGTATATTGAAATAAAATTGTGTCAGGCACTTTGTTCTGTTTTTGATGTAATGGGCTTGGAAATTTTGTTGAGACCAGGCAAACTTGCTTTTGTGGGTATAAACACGTAGAACGCCATAAAAAGATTCTAATATTTTTTTTTATGCTTTGACGCTTAAATAGTTTTAACACCTGGGTACACATAATAGCAAGCACAAGCCAGAACCATATCTTCCTGCAGTTCTTCCCTGGTTTCCCACTGTAGTTAAGCAGGTTTGGACCTGGCCAGTGCCTGGATGGGGGACCTCCTGGGGAAAAACTAAGGTTGCTGTTGTAAGTGGTGTTAATGAGGCCAGCAGGGGGTGAATGACAAGGTTGCATAAAACTTGTAAATGGACTTCCTGTCAGTCAGATAACTACTATTATGGAAATTTCTGCTAAATAGTCTTAACTCTTTTACCAGAGGCCAAAAAATGGAACTTCAGCTTGTATTAGGGGTGCCCGTGTTCAGCCTGGAATTTATTTGTGTCACACTCCACAGTAGTGGTTAATGAAAGTAGACAGTCTGTTTTATTTCTGTACCAATGTTATTGTGGAGAGGTGTGAATTGCTCACCAGCAGATAAACACAGTCACGATACTCTACATACAGAAAACAAACAGTGTCCTGACTAATCTTTTTAAAAACTTGCGGTGATGAAGTAATATACTGACTGAAAATTTCAGATAAATTCCATTCTGCTGGCGAAATGGAATGCTAATGTGCTGTGAGAAAGGGTTAACCTGAATTAAATAGAAATTATCTGCATTCTTCACATAAGGCCTGGAGATCAAGGGGTCAAGTTATTATAGGATACTAACACGTTTCATTTTTAACTTATTGGAATTGTTTTTATTAGGAGATCAAGTGTTTACTACATGTACATTTTCCTTTGTTTTTTTTATCTATCCGGAAAACACAAGGGATGCAATCTTTTGCAGAGAACTAAGTAAAAATACCCTCTCACTGGGTCAGTGTTACAGTGGATCCAGAGACTATACTGGGAACAATGAAATACCCTGACTGGGATACCAGTCCATCACATAGTGTAAAAAATAACCTTATTTCTAATATTTTACATAAAACAGGGTTGGGTGCCATATGGCAGTGGTTCTCAAATTGGGGTCTGGGGACCCCCAACTATACATGAAACATTCCTTTTAATTTACAGCCAGAGGTGGATTGTATCAATGGGGTGAAGCCCCTCTGTTTTCTCAAGGTTTCTTTGGCACCCACATCATCTTATTTATTGATAAAAAATATTTTAAAGAGGATTATTGTTTCTTTTTCTCTGAAACTGAGTGCAGCAACACCACTAGTGGTCATAAGAAGAACACACAAAATGGTATGAAGCGACACTATGGGCTAACTGTTATGAGCCCAGTGTCGTAGATTCAGAGTGCCATTCAGTGACGGTCGTGTCAGGCTGTGGATGTGGCAGTGGATGTTCTTCCTTGAATAGCCTTAGGACTGCAATTGCTGAAAACTGTTTTGCACTCAAGTCTCCATCATTGAAAAGTTAATAACTTCAGTTCGATACAATAGTCTTTAAGTTGAAACAATAATGTTTTTGGAAATCACTCTGAATCACTATATTCATACGTTGCTCACAACTGGTTACACAATTGCACTTTTTGACTACATTGTCTACAGCTATAGAAGAGAAATGATTTATAATTGCACTATTTTGTATCACCCAGATGAGAATGGGTTCCCTTTTTGATGCTGGTTCCTCTCAAGGTTTCTACCTCATGTCATCTCAGGGAGTTTTTCCTTGCCATCTTCACCTCTGGCTCGCTCATTAGGGATAAATTTATAAACTTAACATTTATATCCTGTATTTATATATTTCTGAAAAGCTGCTGTGTGACAATGTCCATTGTTAAAAGCGCTATACAAATAAAGTTGAATTAAATGACACAGAGTGACATTCTAGATTGGGCTAATATAGTGTAGAACATTTCAGACAACAGAACCATAAGTTTATTTATTTATTTAATTTAAGCAAAAAGATTAGAACTTTTCTGTTTACCGTGTAACACACCATGAAGCCAGCAGAACACTATGGAGTTGAAAAAAATATAAATCACTAGTTGTGGTGTGTTGTTGTGTGTGTGTGTGTGTGTGTGTATAAATTTGCCTTAATATTATTGACATTTACACCATTTAACAAATGCCCTTATCCAGAGTGACTTACTTATAATGGTGATAATGATGATGACCTCAGGAGATAATGTATTATAAACAATTTGTCAAGCTATTGATAGATATTACAATTCACCAATAGGCACCATTTATTACAGCCCACAACTTACATTTATCAAAGCTCTGACATATATTGAATTCTAGTTATTAGCCTGTTTGCCTGGCCACTTGAGTTGGATGGGTTTAATCGATAAATAATGTCACCTTGGACCTAATGTGTTTTGTAGCTATAAAGTCCATGAAAAAAAAAAAAGATTTATTGTTCCAATAAATAACCAGAATAGCACTGTATTGTATTTAAGTAATGTTTATGAAATAAATCTGTTCTGATGGGGTGAGGGGAATTATTTTTTTATAGCCACTTGCAGAATTATCCAAGAATTATTTATTGGACATCATAATAGGGCATTATCGTTAATACGTGCGTTAACCACGTAAACGCGTTTAACATATGTGCTGCAAACAAAATACTGATTCACCCTAGTGAGTACAAAGGCAACAAGCACAGTCATAGCTAAACTCTTCCTGAACTCCTGAATTATTACAATTCCCTCTCTTCCGCCTTTCCAGTGGTGGGCGGGGCTACACGTGGGAGGGGCTCCAAGAAAAAAAAAAAATACAATTCCCTCTCTTCCAAAATTGTTATTTTATTTGGGAAATAGCATATACATAAAGCAAAGTTTATGTTAACTGTACCAAATGATTGACTATTTTCCACTGACTTAAATATTTTTTTACTACTCTCTAATGACAATGCAGAATAATCCTAAAGTCTGTTAAAAAGCATACTTGATGTATTAGATGTATGATTGATTTTTGACATAAGATGCAGAATTTAGATTTTACTGTTTTTGTACGACTTTTGTATTCCTCTACTGTTATTTCATTAATAATAATCAAATAAAGCCCTCTTTTCCGCGTTTCCACATGTGGGCGTGGCAACATGGGAGTGGCTTAGAAAAATCTCGATTCCCTCTCTTCCGGTTTTCAATGGTGGGCGTGGTTCGAAGTGGGAGGGGCTTCGAAAATCACGATTCCCTCTTTTCCGCTTTGCAGTGGGAGGGGCTCCGGGAAAGCGTGACGCCAGCTTGGAATGAAGGAGTGAGTGAGTGAGTGAGAGAGAGAGAGAGAGAGAGAGAGAGAGAGTGTTTTCCGGGTCAGAAAGTGGACTAAAAGGAGAAAACACACCGGGAGGCAGAAAATAATACAATAATAAAAATAAAACACGACGCGAGGAGACATGTAAACGAATCTCGCGGAACAAAGTATGGGAAGTTTGTGAACACTGCAGGAAAGACTGGCCACGAGCGATGGAAGGGGCTGCGATTGAGACGTGGACCTGCGCTGTTTTTAGCCCATGTTACTGTGTGTAGTGGTGCTGAAGCCCGGCCCGGGAACTGGTCCATCATCGTCCTGCGTTTCAGACTAGAATAAAACCGCGACAGGGTCGACCGAGAGATCGATTGATTTACTTATTTAATTTAGCGTAAGTCACGGGCGCTTTGACTGGTCTCGTGAGCTCGTGAGTGTGCCGCGCGCGCTCCTGTGAGATCCGGGATGTTTCACTGTATCCCCCTGTGGCGGTGCAACCGTCATGTCGAGACCATCGACCGGCGCCACTGTTCGCTGCTCTACGTTCCGGAAGACGTTTATCGCTACAGCCGCAGTTTGGAAGAACTTTTGCTGGACGCGAACCAACTCCGAGACTTACCCAAGGTGAGAGAGATTCAGCTGCCTGCATGACAACCGTTTCACTTAATAACAACACTGCAGCCGACTGCTGTAGGAGCGGGCGTCCACAACAGCGTTATAGTTCTTAACCCTTCTTCAAAAAAGGCTTTCCTTGTTATTATTATTATTATTATTATTATTATTATTATTATTATAGTAATGTGTTGTGGCTGTGTATGACTTGAGACACAGAGTGCACCAGCCCACCTGTGGCCTTTGTTTATTAATCTTAAACAAAGATTTAACCAGCCATGAAGCTTCCAAGCTGAACACCTTTTGTTGTTCTGTGATTTTACAGTCAGGTTTTCCATCAGGTGACAAAAGACTAGGACTAGTTCAGAATTAGTTCAGTGACACGTTAAAAGTTATGATGAATATTAAATCCTGATGGGGTTTACCTACAGTGTGCGGAGTTTGCATGTTGTGTGTCGGGGGTTTCCTCCGGGTACTCCGGTTTCCTCCCCCAGTCCAAAGACATGCATGTTAGGCTGATTGGCGTGTCTAAAGTGTCCGTAGTGTGTGAATGGGTGTGTGAGTGTGTATGTGATTGTGCCCTGTGATGGACTGGCACCCTGTCCAGGGTGTACCCCGCCTTGTGCCCGATGCCTCCTGGGATAGGCTCCAGGTTCCCCCGTGACCCTGAAGAGGAGTAAGCGGTTGAAGATGGATGGATGGATATATATATATATATATATATATATATATATATAAGTCTGAGCCCATATTGGAGATTTGTTTCTGTTTGTCATTTGATGCTGGAGTTAAACAGAAAGTTCTGGAATTGAAATGTGCAACAGCTTGGCTATTCAATATTCAAGATGTCGCACAGTTTTCTAGGTCACTGTGTTTAAATTCGTGCAGATTTCTACAGATTTACTACAATTGGTCTGCTCCCCCACCCCCCCGAGTCTTATCCCCCCCACCACCACACCGCGAAGCACTTCTTCATATGACGCACTGGTGGATTTTTTTTATCTCAAATGGATCATCGGGTTTTCGCACAAACTTGTGGTGTCTGGTTCAGCTCGAGTGTGCACTGTGGTTAAAGCAAAAAAAAAAAAAAGGACATAACAAATACTACGGAACTCTGCAATTCATGTCGATGTTTCTAAGATTACAATTTTCACACAAGTTGTTACTGATTAACATTATTGGCATTAAACCTTGGTGTTAAATTGCAAAAGAATGCCAAACAAAAGCATTTTTTGGACCTCACGGTGTGTGTGTGTGTGTGTGTGTGTGTGTATAAGAAAACATGATCTTCATAGGCCTCTGAAGAGTTCCACTGCCTGCGTTGGCCAGAGATATTTCAGGAGAGAAGTAACGTATGACTTGACAGGCGTAATAAAACTGTAAGGCGTTCAAATCAGTCACATTTTAACTGAAAGTAGAGTGTTTCGAGGCCTTATCTCCGGCATAGTCAGCTTCACAAGGTATCTAGTTGAGACTAGACATGCGTGTAGGTTCTCGCACTGAGATCCCCCGCGTTGCGCAACTATAAAGTCATGCGAATGTGAGGTTTTTACTTTCCTGCGCGTGTGAGCAAGCGTTCGGATCTGAAGCTTGCAGGATGAAGAAAGACCACCTTCATTAACGTAATTGGGAACGATGCATTTATCAGCTTCATTCATGCATCCTTAGTTGCTGCCTGGTCATGGTCACGGAGGTTTAAATTAAGCTATTAATTTGCGTATGTTCTGGGAAATAAATTAGAACGAAAATGCCGCAGTCAGAAAAGAGTTTGCCCTGTTATCAAGCGATATCACAGATATCTGTAGCCGGGAGTCCAAGGGAGCAAAACTGTCCATACTCTCAGTGTGGGAGGGGTGTATACTCTCTCTCCCTAATCAATCACAGCAAGGCATGGTCGGCTGGCTTCACGTGCCCTAGAAGAAGTACGTGATGGCTTTTGCCTTGCTTGGTTGGTACACGGTCATGTGATAGGGGAGAGCTGGGTGATGGGTCGGAATCGGAACAGTTACACTGTTTTTAGTTACACTGGAAATGATTGAAATAACATTGTGATAAGGAAAATGACAGCCTACCTTATAAAACCAGAAATGCACTTTTCCCCCTCCCCCTGCAGTAGCTAAACCTGCAGTGGTTTATTAGCTGAGGGCTTGGTACCCATATGCTCAGATTGTAGCAGCTCGGTCAGTGGCTTTCAGGCAGAAAATGCCAAAAATGCATGATTCCAACTGGTTAATCTTGTTTCTTCTCATACAAGCTGGTAGGCAATAATATGAGATAAAACAAACTAAGAGATGTGTTTGGTTGAAGAGCTGGTGGCTTTATCTTCAATTGGCGTAAATCTTTGAAGTAGAAATAGTTCTGTACATCATAGACACACTGTCTGCACATTGCTTTTGTTGTGTGGCAATTTATTAGATTTAATTCCGACATGCTAACAGGTAACATGGGGCGGCTGTGGCTCAGTCGGTAGAGCGGGTTGTCCACTAATCCACTAATCGTGGGGTTGGTGGTTCGAATCCCGGCCCGGGTGATCCCATGCCGAAGTGTCCTTGGGCAAGACACTGAGCCCTAAGTTGCCCCCGATGGCAAGCTAGCACCTTGCATGGAAGCTCTGCTACCACTGGTGTGTGAATGTGCTCTCATTTGTAAGTCGCTTTGGATAAAAGCGTCTGCTAAATGAATAAATGTAAATGTAAATAACATCTTGGCGGCAACAGAATATTTTTAAACTTGCCCAAGTTGGTCTAAATCTGTGTCTCTGGCAACTCTGTAACTGTCCTGTCCACTGTTCCTCCTTCAATGAAAATATAATGAGCATGTTGCAGCATGGTTCTGCCCTCAATGGGTCATTATTAGCACTTGCTGCAGTTCTCATTTTGGCCACTAGGATAAAAATAACTACAGAGCTCAATGGGGCTGTGAGCGCTGTTCCCCACAACATCTAGAAAGGTGAGCAATTCAACAGAATATCGGGTTTTTAAATAAATTGTTGGTCACCCAAAAGAGATAATTGATTATTTCAACAGAATTGAAAATGTATGAAATTTTGAAAGGATTTTAAATGTCTCTTATATATGGTGGGGCTCTACGTCACCTGCACCTATGGTGTGATTGTCCAAAAATCGAAATCTCCCAGCTATGCCTCAGAACTACAAAGATACTTTATATGGGAGGGCTTTAAGACTAAGATTTCATGCCCCTTAATGTCTGTTGCAATAGTGATTCCAAGTGCACCGTGCAAAGCTGTTAAATTGACCAGAAGAGCTGCTTACAGTGTTCCTTGACATGTAAGTAATCAAATTTCACAGCAGCTCACTGAACTGATATCACATAAATTGGGGAGTCTTTCTGATCAGCAGAAAGTTGAAGAGTTCTAACTAAAATGGTGGTTTTGGAGCTCCACTTTGACTAAACATGTGTTCAGCCCGATTAGAGGACAATTTGACCCAGCTCGGCATCATCAACCATTTAATCTCCAGTGGTGTTTAGGTCTCAGTAATGTCACTGAAAGGGGAAGGTGACTATGGTAATATGTGGCCGTAACTGATTCCTCATTTTACTGACTAAATTGGCTATATTCAATTGGCTTTGACAATATAAAAATGTAAATCTGTAGATCTAGATTTCTTGGAACCTTTCCCCATAACATGCCAAATAGTATACAGTTCCTTGAGCAAGCGCAAGGCAATGGTGGTCATATTATACATCATTTCTATTTTTATATTTCCAAACCAGCGAATAAGTCCGGTTGCTTAACAAAACAAACTAACGCAAATAGAATCACTGGAAAACCACTGTGAGTAGTTTGATCACAGGACCGTTGTTATAATACAAGAACTGCAACCTAGGTGTTATTAAGTTATATTAAGTTTTTTTCCCAAAACAACTCAGAACTTTTTTTTTTCGTGGTTAAATGAACAAACTTGAGCAGCTACTTATTTGATCGCCTACATGTGTAAACATTTAAGCCAAAATCCGTAGAAGTACATCTCACTTTCGCTTTTAAATAGTGCTGTGAAGAATTCCTACGTGTAACCATTTAATGCACGAGCCTCGTATTATAATTAGTGTCAGGCTTTTTAATGTGTTTCCTCTTCACTCTGAGATTACGTGGGATGCAGGGCAGTGACAGGTATTCAGTACATTTGATACCTTTTATCAAATTATTCTAAATTTAAATACTTCCAGTGATAGTTTCCAATGGTTTGCATCTTGCGGTAAGCCCTCTGTATTCACTCTGGTGAAGTCTTCTCTTGATTGTTGACTTTGACAACTATACTCCTAACTCAGGGAGAGTGTTCTTGATCTGGCCAGCTGTTGTGAAGGAGTTTTTCTTCACCAGGGAAACAATCGTCATTCGCTGTTTGAGGCGAATTGTGTTTGCTTTCCAACTGTTGGTTCCTTTAAAAAGATGGGATCGCATATACAAAGTACTGTAATTCCTACACTGTTAACTCGATTTGGATTTATATACCCTCAAATTTATGTTTATTATATAATTTCAATTCCAATACAATGTAGTAATATGTAGTATATATGTAATGTAGCTAATATAAAAATAACTTTCTCAGTGGCCGGATATTTATGGGCCTGGCTGCCGTTTTTGTGTATAATGTCACCTGGATGCTGTAGATTTGTACCTAATAACTGCTGCTGTAATCATAAAGACTTATCCCAAGACATCTTTTCAACACACTTCGCATTGTTTACTATTACTGTTCTACACCCTTATACTGTAATGATTTATAATCCCTCTATCCGGTATCATCCAGAAGAGGACAGGTTTCCCATTTGAGTCTGCTTCCTGTCAAGGTTTTGTTATCTCAGGGAGTTTATCCTTGCCATTGTGTCTTTACTCATTAGGGATCTAATTATAAATCTGCAGCCGGATTTTTGTAAAGCTGCTTTGTGATGATGTCTGTTGTTAAAAGTGACTTACAAATCAAATAAATTAGATTTCTAGAGCTGAACTTGTGTTTGTGCTTCAATTGATAAATATTCATGAGATTTACATAATCACACTTGAAATTTCACATTATTTGTAATTGAATGTAATTCTCATTTACAATATACAGCAGTTTATTTTGATAACCCAGCACATATGGCAGACATTAAACGATGAATTTTTTTTCCCTGTACCGTTTTTAATTGTATGCATTATTCCTAAACATTAGTACTTAAGAAGAACGCATGTGCGGTATTAATTCTTAAAAACTAGAAACCCCTCTTATTCCCTATATCCTATGGCAGGAAATGTACAAGAACAGAATACAAAATTACACAAAAACTGAGCTTAACAGAGGGAATGCGGTTTAAAAAAAAAAAAAAAGTTCCCTGAGATAAGGACTATGGTTTGAAGTCTGAAAAGTATGGCTTGGCGGGGCGGGGGGTTTGGGGGGGGGGATTGCTGGAGAGAACCTGTTCAACAAATGCAAAATGTGAGAATGTGGAAAGTACAGCATGCCAAATGGACGGTCCAGAAATAGTTCAAATTTCATGCAGGCACTGGCTGTCAGGCTAATGTGTAGCTAAGTACAAATCACATCGTAGCAGTTTAGAAACGGAGCTGACGATCATCTATTTGTATTGTACTACTGGTTTTCATTTATTAGTTGAATGTTGAGATTTTTGTTACCTTTTTTTGCATATAGAATATTGAAACATTTGAGAAAAACTGGAAAAAACCCCCAAGCTATTATATATTTTGCAGCCTTGTCATCTTTACCTTCATACACAAGCTTGAAACAACTTAAATAAGCTCTAATACAGTTCTTCTAAACAATAAAAACCTGCACTTGGGTAAAACATGTAATCGTATTGTACGTCATATGATTTGGTTACATGACAAAACTTTAAAGTTGACTTCAGAGTGCAGGTTAACGTGGCACATATAGATACGATGAAATGTTTGCTTGCCATTCCTGAATAGACTTGCTGTTATTCTTTGTGCCTCGTTTTACAGACTGCTGTAGGGTGAGTGATTTTTGTTAATGAAGTTGTTTAGATGTTTGGAGAGCAAACAGAAGTGGCACATAGCAGAGAGATAGCTTATTCTTTTTATAGCTTATAGAGAGATAGCTTATTCTTCTTTTTGTCAATTTTCAGAAAAATTTAAAGACTTGATTTAAAGTAACAATTGTGGACTGATTTCTTCATTTTCTGCAATAAAACACCTTGTTAATACTGCAAGTAGGGATGGAATAATTAAAGCTTTTGTGTGTGTGTATATGTATGTGTGTAATTATAAGGTAACACAGGGCAAATTCCCTTAGTTATTCATAACAATGGGTTAGACTAAGGAATAGAGCTGTGATGTGTGGCAAAAGGTTGTTGAGCGTCACAAAATGGGAAGTGGCTATAAGAAAATAGCACAAGCATTGAAAATGCCCAATTCCATCATCACCATCAGGGCAATAATTAAGAAGTTCCAGTCAACTGGAAATGTTATGAGTGAACCTGGAATTGGACATGTGTACTGTGTCAACGCATTGTGAAGAGGACGGTACGAGTGGCCAGAAAATCTCCAAGGATCACAGCTGGAGAATTGTAGAAGTTAATTGTGTCTTGGGGTCAGAAAGTCTCCAAAACTACAATCCAAACTACATCTTCACCTACATCACCACAAGTTATTAGAAGTGTTTCTAGAAAAAAGCCTCTACTCCCATCCATACACAAACTCAAAAGTCTTCAGTTTGTCAGACACTACTGGAACTTCAAATGGGATCGGGCTCTGTGGTCAGATGAAACCTAAATAGAGCTTTTTGGCAATAAACATGAGAGGTGGTTTTGGTGCACACAGAGAGGTAGCCATATGGAAAATTACCTCATCCCCACGGTTAAATATGGTTGTGGCTCTTTAATATTTTAGGAGTGTTTATCTGCCTGAGGACCTGGACATTTTGTTAGGATACATGGCATCACGGACTATTACACCTCCGCATGACTGTGACTGAGGTCTTGTTGGGCATGAAAGGTTTCCTTTTATGAACATGAACAGTAAAATATACCAATTAATTTTTATTATCTATTTGACGTAATTTGCACTCAACCGTGAAAAAGCATATATTTCTGGTTAGTACAATACCGTAAGTTTTCCATTTGAGACAACACTACCCTTCTAAAATTCATACACTAGACTGCGTGTATAGCGCATAGTATAAGTGTGTAGTTTATAGTATGTCATTTGGGACACACTACAAGTATTGCCCGAGTTTAAAATGCAGAACAATAAAATATAGATGATTAAATTGTCCTGACATTTTGGTAGGATACATGGCATCATGGACTGTATCAAATATCAACAGATATTAAATGAAAACCTGACTGCCTCTGGCAAAAAGATTCAAATGGGCCGTGGTTGGATCTTCCAGCAGGACAATGATCCAAAACATTTATCAAAATCAACACACAAATGGATTACTGACCACAAAATCAAGATCCAGTTGATCGATTATTTTTCAATTAATCAGATGGAGGGGTGGCTTTCAGTACCATTTATTTTATTTTTTTTAAATAAAATCCACGAACTGAGTGTTACAAATATAAACTTCAGACTAAAACTTTACAAAACTGTTTGTCCAATTATATAAGACTATATTTAAAAAAGAGCACAATACACACACACACACACACACACACACACAGACACCAGAATATATATTATTCATTTAGGACTGTAGTATAATTCGGTGCTTTTTTGCATCCATAAAAATAATGCATAAATACTTGGATATAAAATAAGCTAATATAAATTTATATTATATAATCTTATTGATGCATGACTTTTTATGAAAGGTAACACTGACACAAACAGTAAACTGAAGAACGTCATTGTCGTTGACTCTGGATGTTAGGCTAAAGCTAGCGGCTTCACTTTACGTGCGCATGACGTCATGCGCTGTCAACTAGGAAGTGGCTTATACTTGCGGTTAGTAAAAAACCCGCTAGTGTGTCATTTAAGACGAAACCACCTTTCTAAAATTCATACACTAGATGGTAGAATACATAATACATAGTGTAAGTGTATAGTACGTCATTTTGTACACAACTTTAATATTTACTGTCTTATGCGTGTTTTCGGAACAGAAGTTACGCAGTGAGTAAACGTGCCCCGTGCCACACGCAGACCGATTAATCAATAATGACATTCGTTAACAACGACTTTCATAATTGATTATTATCGATTTTATCAATTAGTTGTTGCATCTCTAATCAAAATGTGAAACAGTAAAGGCAATCTTTCACAGCCTTCTTTGCTCATATTTACCAAGGGTGCCAATATTAGTGGAGGGCTGTGTGTGTATGTGTGTGTGTGTGTGTGTGTATGTATGTGTGTATGTATGTGTGTATGTATGTGTGTGTGTGTATGTGTGTGTGTGTGTGTGTGTGTGTGTGTGTGTGTGTGTGTGTGTGTGTGTATGGATGTGTGTGTGTGTATGGATGTGTGTGTGTATGTATATGTATTACAAGCTACATAAAGGTAAACTGTTTGGGCGTGTCATTGGAAAATGATTGGCGGTTCCATTTCCCAGCAGAGTAAACAACCCAACTGCAAAGGTAAACTGTAAAGGTCCCGTCATGTTTCTTGCAATCTGCATGTTATAACTGTATGTCACCTTACTGTGAACGGGTTACTTCACCCTATACACTAAATACAACAGACCAAATTATTTTATTTGCAACTAACAAGAACAAAAAAACTAACATTTAAAACCATAAATCACTTGATTTGTCATGCAGGGAACACTATATATAATGAATAAAACATTGAAGTAAAAGTAAGTGAAGCTTTCCGAATGGTGTGACAATACGCAAGTTCTCTGGGGGTCTAAAGTGCAAAATTAAGAGGGATGGTATACTCTCTCCCCTGTCCCTCACAGCAGCACTAGCCAATCGTGTGTCTCACGATGTATGCGAAGGAGGGCAGCATTCGTCCAGATGCGTTAGTGGAGGTTGGCTTCATATATTTTGGATGTAGCTAGTGGGTGTAAATTGGCAAGACCAAACTAGGGAGAAAATAGGGCCGAAAAAAAATCCCTTCAAGTAAATATTACCAGATTTGGCAAAGTTTTGCCAGCTATTCAGTTATTTGTGCGCATTGCACATTATGGCCAATACATGCTAAAATGATTTAAGATGTCTGAATGATTTTACATTTGGACCCTTTTACATTCACACCATCTCTGCATGACCTGCATTAAAACATGACCACATCTAACCCGCTGTGGTATTAATACACCATGTCTACTTCTTTTTCATTTGTGGAGCATGAACCTCTCCATATAAACCTGTTCAGTCCTCTCCCTCTCACTTTCTTAATGCTGTGAATTGAGTTTAAAATGACCGTATGCACCAGTGGTATGGCCTCTAGCAAAGAGAAGACTGATTATATTGTCAGTAATAAATATCTTATTTGTTAATGAGCATTATTCTTTGTCATTCTCTCGATATTCATCCTTTTGGCCCGTTTTTCTCGTTTATGCAATTGAACTTCTGTGTTCATCTGATATTGGTGTCTTTAAACTCTGATTGTTATCGATTTGTTGTTGGTCTACTCTGCTGTTTAAGTTAACTGGCTATTAATTTAACACTTGTTACACATTCCACTGAACACTTTTACACATTTATACATCAGAAATGTATTAAGTGACCCCACCAGGAAAGTAAAAGCCCAAATGCCTCGCTTTGGTTGCCTGGAAACTAAATCGACTAGGATTAAATAACATGATGTAATAATGCATGACGAGTTATTTCGCTAGTCAATACAGACTAAGTGAAATGAATGTGTAATGATTATTCAACGCTTAACAAAGTGTCTAAAAGGCCACATCATGTTTGCACCCTGGTTAAAAAAATCAGCAAGTCGTTGTTGTCCATTGTTTTGGCTTTGAGTTTTGGTGTTCTTTCCTCACATCACACCTAAAATATATGTGTATGAAGGTGACTATGTATTGTAGCATGTGTTGTGTTGTTATATTTACCCTATCACCACCGTGAATCACGTTAAGGTTTAACACGGCTATATATTAAATGAAAATATGAATTTTCTTGGCACCTTGTGGGGTTTTTGAACATACTTGTCCGCTGGGGAACTACAAATATAATACTAATACCTCGGACATGAAATATGCTTGTGGTGGGCACTCGGGCTACTGATTTGTCCATGCCTGCTTAAGTGCGTGGATCATGGACCGCCTGCCTCAGCGACATGGCGCATCTACACTAAACAACTAAACATTTGACAAGTGATAAACACACGTTATGTCTACATAAACAGGATATGATGCATTTAACTGTTCAGCATAAGTGAACAGTTAAATGCATCATATCCTGTTTATGTAGACATAACGTGTGTTTATCACTTGTCAAATGTTTAGTGTAGATGCGCCATGTCGCTGAGGCAGGCGGTCCATGATCCACGCACTTAAGCAGGCATGGACAAATCAGTAGCCTGAGTGATATGGGTTTGATGAAAAAGAGCTGAAAGCAAAAAGATGGATGTCTGGGTTAAGTGTTAATCGTGGTGTAATGCCAAGCGTTCCTGAGTTGTTTCCGTGATTGATGAAAGTGTCCTTACACACACGGGTTCGTAACGTGATTTATAACTTGGACCAACATTACTGATTTCATATGTTGGTCATGTATGGATGGATGGATAAACAAACCTTTTCCAATGGGGTACTTTAGTATTAGAAAGGTTTGTTCATCCATCCATCCGTCTGAGATTCTCATAAGCGTTATCTCTTTAGAACGAGTGGATGAGCGTGTGTAGGTAGGATTTGTATGGAATTATCATTGTAACCGGTAGATGAACTGAATAGATTCTGGAATTGATTCAAAACAGGGTCACGGCCATAGCAAGGTCAAATCTTAGTTTAATATATATATTTTTAAGGGTAGATCACGCAGTCAGGAAGCAGTGGACTTGTTAATTGTGGAGGCATCCCGGTCGAGTTCGGCTTGTTACCGGATATGTTCAGAGTGATTTGATTCAGATA
Organism: Noturus placidus; assembly: GCA_022414735.1. Taxonomy (NCBI): domain Eukaryota; kingdom Metazoa; phylum Chordata; class Actinopteri; order Siluriformes; family Ictaluridae; genus Noturus; species Noturus placidus. The sequence continues at coordinate 67,283 of JAFFST010046088.1, read as the reverse complement.
TAACTGGAAACACATGGCCTTATAGAGATGAATGGGACTGATCCCCAAAATATTTTTTTCTTTACAGCTAAATAGGGCTGCAACTAACGATTATTTTCGTAATCGATTAGTTGGCTGGTTTTTTTTTTCCCCCGATTAATTGCATGGGGGGCTTTCAGTACCATTTTGTTTTGCTTATTTGTAATAAAATCCACAAACTGTGTGTTACAAATATAAACGGCAGACTAAAATGTTACACAAATGTTACACAAAAAAGAACCCAATACACACAGACACACACCAGAATATATATTATTCATTCAGGACTGTTGTTTAATTCCGTGCTTTTTGTGCACCCATGAAAAATAATGATTAAATAAATAATTGTACATAAAATAAACTAAGTATATAATTAAGCATATAAAGAGTAAACTGAAGAAAGTCATTGTCGTTGACTCTGGGTATCTGCTGAAGCTAGCAGCATCGCATTACCTGCGTATGACGTCATGTGCCACCGACTAGGAAGCAGCTTATACTTCCGGTTAGTAAAAAACTGCTAGTGTTCCATTTCAGACAATATAACCTGAGTAAATATATCCCTTGCCACGTGCAGACCAACTACTTGACAACGATTTTCATAATTGATTACTATGAATTTTAGCGATTAGTTGCAGCAGCTCGACAGCTAAAAAGCAGATCATGCCAGTGTACCATACTGTATAAGCAAGAGCTTCGAATTGCCTTCTAATATGCTAACTTGCAAACTTGCTGTCTTTCTTAGCAGTATACCTAAAGCTTAAAAAAAAAAAGGGTTGGGGAGGGGGGAGCTCGTTTTTGTTTGCTCCTTGTAAATTGACCTGTCATCTACAAACTGTTGTTGTGTTTGCTGTACTGCTAGGCTGTTTCAATCTCAAACAGTCCTCAATCAGGCTCCAAAGCTCTTCCACAGAGAAGTAAATACATGCTAATCTTCTGCAGTGTAGTGGAACTGTGCATGTTTTTATTGCAATTTTAAGATCTGGGGTAGAATGTCCCAGTCATAAGACTGTGAGTTCAGTGTGATCTACCTGATGCTGTTGATGTTGCTGTTGGTATGGTGTGGTGTTTCTCAGGAGACTTTACAGCTTGCAGGCTGAGCTTGAGGAACTGGACAAGTGAGATTTTTGTCTGACACTTTCAAAACACAGACCAGTGATGCTTGATGGGATTTAGTTACACTGAAGGTTAGATGATTTATTTATTGATTTATTCTATAACCAAGGCCGTGGTGTTCTCAGTTAGTCTTTATCATGCTCCATATTTTACCATACAGACGGTCGGCACATTGAAAAAGGAAAAACTGGTGGTTTCTGTTACGCTGTGGGAAGAATGGGGTCGAGACTTGTTGGAACAGTTCTGGTTGTATGGTTGTATGTTGACTGTTCTTGCACAGGAAGTACTGAAGGCGTGTTCAGGATCGTGCTGATATGGCTGCAATTCAGAAAAAGGGTAATGTCTGCTGCTTAGATAGGAGATGTGTAAATATAAAGGTGTCTTGTGTAACAAGAGTGAAAAACCTTAAATTATTCTGCCTACGCCACCAGGTGTATGAAGAACGAGTGGTTGTATATTTGTAGGGTTTATATGGAATGATCATTTTTAACCAGCAGATGAACTGATTAGATTTTGGAATCAATCCAAACAAGAGCAAGGGGCAGATGTCATAAATATTTTGCTTTTCAATAGCTTTTGTCATACAGACATGTAGCTTGCTTGGTCATGTTCAGAAGCTCATAGTCTCCTTTTTTTGGGGGGGTGGGGGGTGGATCTATGTTTTTTTTTTACCCCATGTCTGTCTTATACAATGATTCTCTTTAGCATTAGGGCTGTCTCATCATCAATCCTCCCCACAATAAGAATTTGTCATCTCGATATTGCCGATATAGTTAATGACATGTTTACGCGCCACAACGTGTGCATCTCGCACATAGAACGCGAACAAGCATGGCAGAAGGCGGAGTTCAAACCCTAAACCCTTAACACTAACCCTAACCTGGGGCAGTGGTGGCTCAGTGGTTAAAGGCTCTGGGTTACTGATCAGAAGGTCAGGATTTCAGGCCTCAGCACTGCCATGCTACCACTGTTGGGCCCTTGGGCAACGCCCTTAACCCTCAATTGCTTATTGCATAAATGAGATAAGTCGCTCTGGATAAGGGAGTCTGCCAAATGCCATAAAAATGTAGATGAGGAATAAGAATTAATCGCCAAAGATGGAGCTTCTTCCTTAACATGGCAGTGGTTCACCTGAAGATCAGATGCAAATCCATCACATCTGTGATTTGTAAAGAGTGTCACAAAATCGTATCAACAAAGGGTGGAAACACATCAAATTTGCTGCACCACATCAAGCAAAAACACTGACCAGAATATGAGGAAAGCCAGAAGATATTGTTACTATTTTCATATCGTCATTTATATTGTTACTGTAAAAAAAAAATCCACAAGGAAATATGGTGATATAGTTTTAAGTCTTCATCTCCTGTCCCTAGTTAGCACGCAATCTCAAGGACAAGTGCTTGAATGGGTGTAGGATTTATATGGAGTTATCCTTTTAACCAGTGAATGAACAAGGTCATGGTCACATCAGGGTCATACAGTAGGGGGAAAAAATTATTTGATCCCCTGCTGATTTTGTACGTTTGGCCACTGTGTCACGGTTCTAAGGACTCTGGACTCCATTTCCCATCAGCCACCGCAAGTCACATGGTTTTCTGCACCTGATTCATGTTTTGGTTAATGAGCACTGGTGGGTATATATAGTTGGGTTTTTCGTTCTGTCACGTTTGCGTATAGGATGCGGATGCAATCGCTGGATTTCTTAAGAGTTTATTATATAACAAAACAAAACAAATACATGAACACTAATCTACGTAAACACCGAGGCAGGAAACTAACACTAAGACTAAACTTGAAAACACTGGCATGAAACACAACACTGAAGGAACACAGAAACAGGAGTCTTGACAATACATTTACATTTACATTTAACGAAAGACAAAACCTAAGTGCAAAAACCCCTCTATATATATCCACCAGTGCTCATTAAACGAAACGTGATTCAGGTGCAGACAAACATGTGACTTGCAGTGGCTGATGGGAAATGGGGTCCAGAGTACTTAGAACCGTGACACACTGACAAAGAAATTATCAGTCTATAATTTTAATGTTAGGTTTATTTGAACAGTGAGAGACAGAATAACAACAAAACAATCCAGAAAAACGCATGTAAAAGTTTTTATATATTAATTTGCATTTTAATGAGGGAAATGAGTATTTGACCCCCTCTCAATAAGAAAAATTTCTGGCTCCCAGGTGTCTTTTATACAGGTAATGAGCTGAGATTAGGAGCACACTCTTAAAGGGAGTGCTCCTAATCTCAGTTTGTTACCTGTATAAAAGACACCTGTCCACAGAAGCAATCAATCAATCAGATTCCAAACTCTCCACCATGGCCAAGACCAAATAGCTCTCCAGGGATGTCAGGGACAAGATTGTAGACCTACACAAGTCTGGAATGGCTACAAGACCATTGCCAAGCTTGGTGAGAAGGTCACAACAGTTGGTGCGATTATTTGCAAATGGAAGAAACACAAAAGAACCGTCAATCTCCCTCAGCCTGGGGCTCCATGCAAGATCTCACCTCGTGGAGTTGCAATGATCATGAGAACAGTGAGGAATCAACCCAGAACTACACGGGAGGATCTTGCCAATGATCTCAAGGCAGCTGGGACCATAGTCACCAAGAAAACAATTGGTAACACACTACGCCGTGAAGGACTGAAATCCTTCAGCGCCCCTTCTCAAGAAAGCACATATACATGCCCGTCTGAAGTGTGCCAATGAACATCTGAATAATTCAAAGGACATCTGGGTGAAAGTGTTGTGGTCAGATGAGACCAAAATGGAGCTCTTTGGCATCAACTCAACTCGCTGTGTTTGGAGGAGGAGCAATGCTGCCCATGACCTCAAGAACACCATCCCCACCGTCAAACATGGAGGTGGAAACATTATGCTTTGGGGGTGTTTTTCTGCTAAGGGGAGAGGACAACTTGACCGCATCAAAGGGACGATGGACGGGGCCATGTACCGTCAAATCTTGGGTTAGAACCTCCAGCCCTCAGAAAGAGCATTGAAAATGAAAAGTAATTACTAAGTCATTACCAAGTAATAAGTCATATTTTGCAGAGGGGTCAAATACTTATTTCCCTCATTAAAATGCAAATCAATTTATAACATTTTTGACGTGTTTTCTGGATTTTTTTGTTGTTATTCTGTCTCTCAGTATTCATATAAACCTACCATTAAAATTATAGACTGATCATTTCTTTGTTAGTGGGCAAACGTACAAAATCAGCAGGGGATCAAATACTTTTTTCCGACACTGTATGTATGAAATTGCTTTTCTTCAGAAGCCTCCTTCCTGTTTTGATGTATATTTTAAGGGTATGTCAGGCATAAGGTTTAGTAAAAAGAAGGATTCGACATGTTGGCGACTGAGAATCCTGTACTTACCCTGTACTTACTCTGCATAAATTGACGTATGGACAGGGTTAAATAATATCAATTCTTGCGATCTTGGACCCTTGATAACCAAATATTATCTGTATATGGCCACTATTTGATATTTGTATTTAATAGATTAAATTTTTTTTTTAAACACAATTCACCAAGTTAAAAATAAATCTCTGCCTGGTGATGTTTACTGTGTATAATTATCATTCAGTATGTTTACATGGGCAACAATAATCCAATATTAACCCGATTAGAACAATACTCTGATTAAGAAACTACCACATAAACAGCAATTATTGATGACCTTAATCCGACTAAAGTCATACTCGAAGTAAACACAAATGGAATTAAGACGTGTGGAGTATTCCTGTTTTAGTCGCATTATCAACGTGTATTACAGACATGTACACACCTTAATCACACTATTAACGTCGTGTGGGAGTTTTCACCGCATTTTGTGACAGGACACGTACACCCACGGCAGCGCTCAACTGTTTTACGGCAAACAAGAGAGCAAGGCTGCGTCCGAAACCGTGTACTTGCCTACTGTATAGTAGGTGAAATACATGTATCACCGCTACCATATAGGAGGTAAGTACACGGTTTGGGACGCAGCCCACGGCTTCAAGCAGTCGTCGTTTTGCACATATAGCATGACAAATAATTAACTGCATTTGAATCTTTTGTAAAATTAAAAATAAACACTCAAAACTGTATACTGTACCATAACGAAGACGAACCGCATTATTTTCACTTATCACGGTTTATGAATATGCTGCCGGAGTTTTCTTTTACGCTTTCAAAGTTTTTGTTTACACTCCGCAAGTTTATGTTCACCATTCTGGCACAAATTTCACATATGGGCGTGGCTTAAGAGTTTTACTCTCATCGGCCAGTGAGATTTGGATCGTCAGCTCTTTGACCAGGCAGTAGAGACTTCAGTTTTAGCGTTCTGGATGCACTTCTCTGTGTAGTTATAGTGTTTGTACTTTGTACTGAAACTTACTTACTTTGTTAGTCAGTGTATTAGTTCAAAATTAATATTTAAGGATTGGTAGACTAAAATTAAGGTTTTGGTAGACTCAAATATACAAATATTTGAGCTATCAGGAGCAGCACGGAGCGGAGTTGTCATCGCCAGCATCATACTCCTTCACAGCTGGACACTCGAGCTCTCAATGCAAATCTCACTAGCCAATGAGAATAAAGCGTTGTTAAGCCCCATCCACATTTGAGATTTGTGCCAGAATGGCGAGCGTACAGTGGTGTGAAAAGGTTTTTTTTTTTTTGTTTGTTTGTTTGTTTTTGTGTATATCTCACTAAATTGTTTCAGAAATGAAAACAAAATCTAAGATAAAATAACGGCAACCCGAGTACAGTTTTTAAATGATAATGTTATTTATGGAATTACAAAATTTATCCAGTACCAACTGGGCCTGTGTGAAAATGTATTTGCCCCGTAGTTAGTAATTCCCCAAATCTGTGGAACATTCATAATGGGGTTCTGCTGGACTAGACGCAATGAGGCCTTGTTACTGCAAACCCAGTTCAATTAGATCAACACTTAAATAGAACTTTTTCGACAGCACGAAGTGGGTTAAAAGGTCTTACCCAGTAACACACTGCCAAAACTGAAAGAAATTCCAGAGATGATGAGGAAGAAGGTGGTTGAAATAGATCAGTGTGGGAAGGGTTACAAAGCTCAGGCTCAGGTGCTGAACGAATTAAAAAAAGATGTTTACATTGTCAATAGCCATAGCCACAACCCCAACTTACTAAGTTGATTTTAAAATGTGCAAGCAAAATCCGTCTGCGTAGGCGATTACGCCGCCATATGACGGTGGCTGAGGTCTTGTTGGGCATAAAAGGAAACATTAATATGAACAGTAAAATGTACCAATTAATTTTTATTATCTGATGTAATTTGCACACGACCGTGAAAAAGCATATATTTCTGGTTAGTACAATACCGTAAGTTTTCCATTTGAGACAACACTACCCTTCAACACTAAAATTCATACACTAGACTGCGTGTATAGCGCATAGTATAAGTGTGTAGTTTATAGTATGTCATTTGGGACACACTACAAGTATTGCCCGAGTTTAAAATGCAGAACAATAAAATATAGATGATTAAATTGTCCTGACATTTTGGTAGGATACATGGCATCATGGACTGTATCAAATATCAACAGATATTAAATGAAAACCTGACTGCTTCGGCCAGAAAGATTCAAATGGGCCGTGGTTAAATCTTCCAGCAGGACAATGATCCAAAACCTTCATCAAAATCAACACACAAATGGATTACTGACCACAAAATCAAGATCCTGCCATGGCCATACCAGTCCTTTGACTTGAAACCCATAGAAAACCCGTGGACTTCGAAATTTGAAGGATCTGGAGAGATTCTGTATGGAGGAATGGTCTCCGATTCCTTGCCATGTATTCTCGAACCCCATCAGGCATTATAGGAGAAGACTCAGAGCTGTTATCTTGAACTCCAAACCATTAAATTTTATTTTAAAGTGCTTTTGACACCGGACATGCATTGCATAACATTACATTTATGGTATTTTTCAGATGCTTTTATCCAGAGCGACTTATTCATACATCTAAGCAATTGAGGGTTAAGGCCCCTTGCTCAAGAGCCCAACATAGCAGACTGGCCATGCTGGATTGTAAACTCACGACCTTCTAAGCAGTAGACCAACACCGTAAGCACTGAGCTACCATCGCCCTATAGGCACAAAAGCAGCTTTACAGAAATCCAGATCTAAATCTGAAATTCAAATTTGAAATGTGTCCCCATGACTAAGTGAACCTAAGCAAGCAAATGTTAGCCTCCCAAGCAAATGTTAGCCTCCCAACTAAAGAGCTCTGGATAGCAGTGTTGTTGTGCCTATTAGAGCTCTTCTTACTTGTTACTAGGCTTATCTGTGCCCCTGATAAGGAACTTATCTATATATATATGAGAGAGAGAGATGTGTGTGTGTGTGTGTGTGTATATGTGTGTCATACATATACATACACACACACACACACACACACACACACACACACATCTCTCTCTCTCATATATATATATATATAGATAAGTTCCTTATCAGGGGCACAGATAAGCCTAGTAACAAGTAAGAATACATATATATTTCCCTTCCTCCAAGCTAGACAGGCCTGGTTGAACATTATCATGTGTCCATGTTATGTATAAGTTTGATCGCAGCACTGAGTGCTTTCAGTACATTCATCGTTAAAGGACTCTTCAGGTGTTTCCTTTTCATTCAGCTTTAAGACTTTGCTGGTCTTAGATGAAAAAGTATAACAAGGAACCCTGCTGTGAGCCTCATCACCTTTTCACCCACAATCCGTCTTGAATTTCCTCTCCTCAGACTCTGGTACGGTAAAAAAAAAAAAAGTATTAGCATAAATTAGCATTTGATTCGCGAGAGTAAGACAGGCTCAGCATACTCTTCTAATAACAGCACGCAAGGACTGCATAGATCTAGCTTCTTCTTTTCAGGCATTGCTGTTGGCTTCTGTCGAAACGCACCCGTGACGTACTTTTGGTTGGTGCGAGGAACTTTAAATGCATTGTTCAGCTAAAATGATTGTAGTTATTCAGAAGTATAAAATGCCAAATATATGAAATGTGCCATCTAATCCTCAAAGTGCTATTTGCACCATTAGGTACACTTAAATTCTTAATGCGTATATCTCTCACATGTCTTGCCTTTATAATCTCAGAGTACACTAATTGACCACTTTATTAGGAACAACTGCACACCTACTCATTCAGCTTTTACCTTATCAGCAAATCTCGTGGCAGCTGTGCAATGCATAACATCCTGCAGATACGGGCCAGCAGCTTCAGGTAACTGTCGCATCAACCATCAGAATGGGGAGCAATGTGATCTCGGGGATTTTGACTGTGGCATAATGGTTGGTGCCAGATGGGCTGGTTTGAGTATTTCTGTAACTGCTGATCTGATCTGGGATTTTCAAGCACAATAGTCTCTAGAATTTACTCAGAATGGTGCAATAAATAAAAAAACAGAGTAAAATGGACCCAACCTGCTTGTGTCAACAGTCCAAGCTGGTGGATGTGGTAGAACCGGGATATTCGCAGCATTGAAAGTGCACCTGAAAAACCTGCAGGACTTATGTGATGCAATCACGTCAACATGGGCCCGGAATCTCAGAGGAATTTTGTGGAATCCATTCCATGAAGAATTGTGGCTGTGTTGAGAACAAACGGAGGCCCCCTACCACTTTGTGAGTGATTCAGCGTAATGCTTAATTATATCCTGAAAAAAGAGGTTTTGCGCTCCCCCTCTACAAATTGAAGTATTGCCCAAGTTTAAAATGGACAATAATGGAATATACAGTGCCTTGCGAAAGTATTCGGCCCCTTGAACTGTTCGACCTTTTGCCACATTTCAGGCCTC
>JAFFST010046088.1:40013-54072 GCA_022414735.1 Noturus placidus | reverse complement strand
TACGACACCCCCAAAAAACATGGGTGGTGTCGCCAACTGCTGAATTGCATCGCCAGCATGTGGGTGTGTCTTTAAGACCAAGCCTATACAATTTAGAGGGGGTCCAATAGAACCGCTGTAAAATCTTAAATTGCATAAGGCGCACCCTTGCATCCATAGATGCAGTTTTTATATATTTTTTTTAATCCTAGCCCACTCTCCTTCCCCCAATTCAAAGTTTAAATCATTCTCCCATAATCTCTTGAGAGTGGTCGAGACTCCATCCCCTAGACTCTGAATCAGTAAGGAGTAGTACACTGATGTTTCATGTCCTCTTCCGAAAGCAGTAATCACCTCTCCCAAAGTATCTGCCGCTCTAGGGGGGAGCAACAGTTACTTTTGAATCTTTGGCATTCAATAGTATTTAATGATTTCCTTTGAAACTGTGCGTTGTGTACGTAGCCTCTGATGACTATCAGTTTTCCTGGAGAGCATGGAGAATCATAGATGGCCTGAAAACCAAATTGAATGCTTTCTCATGTTGCGAATTAAAGTTTGTTTGTAGTGGGAATTGAACACAGTATGACAGGCTATATAACAACTTTAATAATATATTTTATTTATCTACCCTATTATATGTATACTGACACAGGAAGACCTGTCAAGGTGTGGTTCTGGAGCACACACACAAAACAAGGCTGTTATTGTTAACTTTGAGTTTTTATTAAGGCAGCAAGGCGCTTTGTGTTATGATTAATTAAGCACCTTATTATTACCCGAATGAAAGTCTGGGCTGCGTGTTTCTACATGTTGGTATCTGGATGGCTTTGTCAGGCTGCAATTCACGTCCATTCAAACAGAAGCCAGGTGACATTTGTCTGTGTAGTTCCTGTAATGGTGGATAAGACTGCAGCTGTAATGAGAGCCATCATAGAGGAATTGTAGAAGTAGGGCAGATAAAGCGTTAAATGGCTGATTACATCAGCGGTGGATGGGTACACGGAGCTGTTTTTGCCAGGCCACTGGGCAATCTTAATTGCTTAACTGTTCTTTTTGGGAAAAGAATCAATCATGGCCTGTCTACAGACATTTTTTTTGGATTGTTTCATGCTTCGCCGACTCACTGACTGTTACAGCTCTATGTGACATTGCAGAATTTGAATGGCTTGATGTTTGTGCCGCTTGTTTGCCGAGGGTGATGATTAGCTGATTAGTTGACATGTTCAGTGCAATTTTCAGCATCTTTTAATGATCGTTTTTGAATTTGTTTTTAAGGAGATTTCAAAGAAATGTACCTACTATTTTCTTTGCACCATATTTGAGACTATGTATTTTCAAATGCATGATTAGTCTGTTTGAGTCTCTGCTAAAGATACTTTAAGATCGAAAGAATTTTTTTTTTTTTTTTTTTTTTTTTTTTTTTTACAGGATTTGTGCACTTTTGAAAGGGACGTGTTGCCTGCTTCCTAGAAATTGAGAACTGTACATAAGGAAACACCGCTCATGGCTTTGAGCTTTTGTGGAGTAGAGGAATAGGATTTAATTACAGTTCACTACTTGTAAAAATTGTGCTAGCTTTAAAATGGAGACTCCACATTTGCTTGCTTTTTTTCAGCAATTCTTCCAGCTGGTGAAGTTAAGAAAGCTGGGACTGAGCGACAACGAGATCCAGAGACTTCCTCCTGAGATAGCCAACTTCATGCAGCTTGTAGAGCTTGATGTGTCACGCAACGGTAAGTGAACCTGGTTTCTCCTTTCCTCCTTTGAGTTCATGCACTTTCAATGGAATATTATTAGGCTAGCTTAGCATTTACAGTGGATATAAAAAAAGTGAAGATTTTCTTCATCTTCAGCTGTCTGACAGATTCCTGCAGGTTTTGTGCTGAAATAAATTGGTATTTGGAGCTGTTCATGATTCCTTCTATCCTGAATAGAGTCCCAGTCCCAGCTGAAGATAATCTGATGATGCTGCCACCACCACGCTTTACCCTGGGTATGGTGATCTTTGGATGATGTGTTGTCTTGTATTTGTGGCAAAGATGTTTTTTCGAAACCTCTACCTCGGTCTGACCAGACCATGACACTATTTGCCACATGGTTTGGCAGAATTTAGGTGGGTTGGATGTTGTTCTTGCCACCCTACAACATTGTCCATGTGAAGAACACAAGAGATTGTCACATACAGGAAGTGACCAGTACTTGCCAGATTTTCCTGCAGTAGGTCTCTTGGAACCTTCTGTGATAAGTTTTCTTGTCCTTTTATCAGTTTTGGAGGTACATCCTGTTCTTGTAAATGTCACCGTGGTGTATCCCAGTTTTTTCATGGTACATCTAATATCTTGGAAATTATTTGTACCCCCGTCCTAAATGATATCTTCTTACATGCTTTGTAAGCTCTTTGTGGACCGTGGCTTCAGCAGTTGGATGAAACAAAGAAGATCCTACAGAAACCGCTACACCATTGATTAGAGGTGTATGATATTTACTTTTGTACATGAGCATAATTTGAGCATAATCACATGATCTATTGTAAAAGGGTGTGCACACCAGGTTAGTGTAAGTTTTTTTTGTTTTGTTTGTTTTGCTTTTTTCTTCCTTCCCCCCTATTTGTTTGTCACTTAAGCTATGTGCTAGATCACTTTAAAGGTGGAACAACATTTGGCATGGTGTACTTATATCCACTGTAATACATGTAGGGTTGCAATGAGGAACATTACACTAAACATTACACAAATATAGACGGCTGAAAATGTATAAACAGTCAGATCTCTGTTTTTTATATGCCTTGAACGCATCTTCACCGACCACCCGTTTTCAGATTTCATTAATCGGCCTTAATAATGTGGCTGTGAGCAAGGACAATTAGAAAATCACAGGAACTTGCATTATTTCATATTGACATGTTCTCACTGAGAGGATGCACACTTTTATGTTCGCCACTTGGGAGCCCTACATTTCCTTTTTATGCAAGTCTTTTGAAATGAAATGTACTTGTATGTGGAATCTTCACCCCCATTGGTGTGAAACCCCTAAATTAGTTCTGTTGCCATTAGAAGTCACATGAATAGTTGTATGGTCCACCTGTGTGCAACTAAAATGTAATGATCTCAATACATAACAAACAGCATAATGAAGACCAAGTAGGTATAAAAACAGGAAAAGTATCAATCAAAAAAAAAATACCCCAAACTTTGAACATCCCATGGAGCATTATTAAATTTGTTATAAGGAAACGGAAAGAGTATGGCACAACCAAGGCTCTTCCAAGAGGAAGCAGTCTGTGAGACGTCCCTGACCCAGTAAGGAGGGGATAAATCAATGAAGCAGCAAAGAGGGGAAGGCTAGCTCAACATGATGCTACCACCTACATGCTTCAATGTGGGGTCTCAGCCCTACAGTGTTGGGTCTCAGCCAAACATAGCACTTTGTGCTAGTCAGAAAGATCAATTTTGGTCTTATCAGACCAGAGAACCTTTTTTCCTTGTTTGCTGAGTCTCCAATTCCATACGGGTGTTTTCATACGGCTCACACCCCTCCATAAAGCCCAACTTATTGATATCTCCAGCTCCTTCAGAGTTACGCTTGATCCCATGGATGCTTCTCTGGTGTGGAAAGTTATGCAATCACGACTTTGTTTTTGTGTGTGTGGCTTTTTTATGTATTTATTTTTATTTGTAAATAATTTGGCAAACGATATATATATTTTTGTCCCACATCAATATTTTGAATATTTTGTGTAGCTTCATTACCCTCATTATGTTCATCTTAGTTCCAGGTTATTATACTCAAAATGTTGAATAATTCAAGGGAGAGATCCTTATGCAAGGAACTATATACTGAGCATAAAGCCGTTTCAGCTTTAGCCGGTGTTCTGTGGGATTAAATAAAAAAAAAAAAATTTAAAAATCCTGTTTGAAGACAAGCTCATGGTGGATTACTGTGATGAATTATGGGCTCGGTTTTCTACGCGTAAGAAAGTGACAGTTATTTTTACACTTTTCAGACGGCATAACGCAGAGACTGTATAACACTACAGGCGCATTAACTTTTAAAAACGTTCAAATACTAAATCTTTATAGCAATTACACCTCGATACTCCTCCTTGTTATTTTGTTCAGGACTTTTTTTTTCTTTACTGGAGACATTATTATTCTAAATAGCAGCTCTTTTTGCACAGAATTGGTTCCCACAGACTTGCTTGCACACACCCTGTGTTCTTTTTATTTATTTATTTTTATTGTTATTTTTGCATCTTCTCTGTTTTATTTTTTATTTTAAGCTATTTTAGATTAGCTGTGACACTGACATCACTGAGACTATTTCTCTCTCTGCGTGGAACATGGCCGGGATGATAATTACCTCCTTTCTGCGCACTATTTTCAAGTTTCATATGGCGCTTTTACAGCCTGGACTCCCATGTTTGGCAAGCCCGCGCCGTAATTTGCGGTGGCTCAGATGGACTTAAATGGCCGTTTCCCTCGAGTCCGTTCCGTGTTTCGCGTCTCGTGTGTCGAGGCTGTTAAACATTCCCAGCAAAATGCATTGAACTTTGACCTGCTTCTGAATCCGTGTACACTTTCTGCTACAGAAAGATGCTTTGCATTCTTGAGTACAGTAATATAGTTAAGTTACTTAATGTTGTACTGTAACTGGGTTGCCCTTATTACGGCTCTAACGACGTTTCTTCCCCTCTGTGTTCTGTTTTCCGCAGACATTATCGAGATTCCTGAAAACATTTCCTACTGCAAAGCCCTTCAAGTAGCAGACTTTAGTGGAAACCCTTTGACAAGGTAATTGAAAGATGTCGGTTACACTTCACACACAAACATTTAACACATTTGAACAGTTGGCAAATCATCGGCTAGATTTATTAGTGATTGACCTCCTTTATTATTATTTATTCTTTTTTCCGAGGACGGCCTGATGATAACGCAGCTGTGTGCATTTTGTGTGTTTTTCCCCTCCATCTAAATTATGTTTGATTTGATTTTCTCCATTTGAATCCATCTGTGTGTACATTTAGCTTTTTCATCAGTTCTCTTGCTGCGGTTATGAGAACCATGGGCTCTGATTTAGGGTGATTGCACAGTCTTTTTCTGGATTGCTGGTGCTTTTTGCATGATTAGCAAATGTGTCGCCGCACTGATTGCGCTGTTGGTCGTGCATGTATGTGCTACTTTTGATCTTATTAGAACCCTGCTGGATATGTGGAATTGACTGTGGTTACTGTGATATTCGGATAATTGCTTTTGTTTGGTTTACAAAATGATTTTGGATTGGATCTATTTTCTTTATTGTCAGTTTTGTTTGTCCTCTCTGCCACAGTTTTAGGCCCTGTCTACACTAGTGCGTTTTTTTTTTTTTTTTTTTTTTTTTTTTTTTAAAACGGCGTTTTAAAATGTAAATGATCCTCGTTTACACTGGCATTTCAGAAACGATCTCAGTCCACACTACACGTCCGAATGCGCATGTTGCATGACCATTCATGCACACTGGGCATGCAAGTACAAGTGTAAACAGGAAGTTGGTTGCTAGTCACTGACAGGCACAACAAACCGGCATTCCGTGTAGGGTCTTCGCGACTTGAAAGGATGTTTGTTGCCGATTGCTATAAATCGTAGCTCGCCTCTTGCATATGTAGGCAGCTGCAGTATTATAAAATACAGAATTTAACTGCACGATGGCTGCTAAGAATGACAACTAAGCCAGCAAAGTTTGCGGTTCAGTCTCCGTAGTGTTGTGTATAAGATCAAGGTAGCGGAAAGGTCATGTGGTAGGGGCTTGACGAATTAGGGAAGGATACGCAATGATCCAGAAGACCCAATCTGGGGGTGAATGTGGGCTGAGGGGGAGTGTCTGTTTACACTGAAATGCGGGCCCGTAGTTTTCAAACTAAACCGGGGTCTTCAGCGTTTCCAAAAGTGTCCGGAGTACTGTACGGTCGAAAACGCCAGAGTAGTGGAGACGACATGCGTAACTGTAGCAAGAGTTATGCGTTTTAAAAGGAAAACGCACTAGTGTAAACAATGTATTAGAACTGTTTTTGGCTTTTGCTCAAAGGCATATGCTACCATGTTTGTCCTTGTAATTGTTCTGATTTTTAGATAGTTTATACCGACATGCATTTTTCCTCCTTTTTATAGGGACTACGTTTAGACTCAGTATTTTATTGTTTTCAATTCACCATGCAAAACCTTGTAATATTGTAGTAATGTTGCACTGTCTATTTTAAATTTCAGCTAATAGAATCTCTCTCTCTCTCTCTCTCTCTCTCTCTCTCTGTCTCTCTCTCCCTCTCTCTCTCTCCTCTCTCTCTCCCTCTCTCTCTCTCCCCAGATTGCCGGAGAGCTTTGCTGAACTGCGGAACCTAACATGCCTTTCCATCAATGACATTTCTTTACAAGCACTTCCTGATAACATTGGAAAGTAAGCACACATTTCCCTTTCGCCTGGTGAGAAAATGTGGGGGGGGGGGCACAGATATCGCCGTACAGCTTAAAGCAGACTCAATGATGACGCATTGTGTTAATGACTCCTTTAGGAACATTGTATGAATTTTAACAACAGTTGATTCATGAGGCATGGGGTTTTTTTATTGTGTGGATAAGACGGTGGTGCTTTTTCTCAACTTAATCTTCTGAATTTTGAATTGATTGTTGTTTCATGGTTCATTCGTGGCCACAGTTTTTCCCAAGATGTGTTTTTGAAACGTTCCGCTCCAACACGTAGTATAAATTTGATATTACCTTTTCACATGTATATAAACTTTCGTGCAACAATTGCTCGTCTCTTAGTTGACAGTTTTAATATATTTGGCACAATGACCTTTTGGTATTTTTGTTTTCATTTTTGCTCGACACAGCTAAGAAACAACATTGGCAAATTGATTGATTTTTCCCCATTTATTTTTTATATAATCTTAAAAGTCCACTTTCTCTTTGGCAGCCTCCCACTGTCCGTACGCAAATGCTGACATACACCATAAACTTAGATCAGGTCAGCTTGCTCCGAACGCATCATTTGTGCTTTGATTGAACGTTTCTGCAGTAAATGTGTCATTCCTCTGGCGGCTTTGTGATATTTGTGTGCCGGTTCTGTTTCCCTCTGTCTCTCTCGATCTCTCCCTCTCATCATGGCATGACTCTGTTCATTTCCTGTGTAATTTCCGCTAACTTCATTGCTCTATCTTGCATGCAATCAAATGGAGCCTCTGACAATCTGATTGCTTTATTTTCAAAGAACTGCATAACGCTGTATTTCCGAACAGCATGAATAATTTATTTTCACCGCAACTCTGCATATCCACAATTTTCTGTGCGTTTTTTAACTTCACGAAGAACAGTCCGGTTTCAAAGAAACCCGCGGACACTTAATTAGTGTCAGCGGCAGAACGGTTCCAGATTTGAAGTGATACTCGACATACCTGCTTCCAGCGGCGAGCGCTTTCGGCCTACATAGTTACTTGAAAGAGCCAGCATGAAGCACAGACCTGAAAACTAACAATCATCAAAGTGACTGGATCATTTTAATAACGGACGAGCAAGAAAGCACTTCAAAGCATTATTCCAGTTTTACCTCAGGAATTATATGACTTTGCATATGATCAGATAAGGTTCTTAAGTTTCATTGATATGTTCACTTGTGCTCCTTGACATTTGTTTTTACATTTTTTTTTTGTTGGTTTGTTTTTGCGTCAGCACGGTGCAGGTTGAAGTATAGATCATGTACTGTTTCAAATATGAATATTATAATTCATAGTATTTCAAGCCAGGAACAGCATGTATTGTGGATCTGGAAAGTATTCACAGCGATTCACTTTTTATTTTACAGCCTTTTTTTTACAGGTTATGTTACAGCCTTATTCCAAAATGGATTAAATTATTATGTATTATCATTATTTTCCTCAAAATTATACAAACAATACCCCATAATGATAACATGAAAGAAGTTTGTTTGAAATCTTTGCAAATTTATTAAAAATACAAAAAAAAAACAAAAAAGCACATTTACTATTCACAGCCTTTGCTCAATACTTTGTTGAAGCACCTTTGGCACCAATTACAGCCTCAATTCTTTTTGAGAATGATGCTACAAGCATGGCACGCCTATTTTTAGGCAGTTTCTCCCATTCTTCTTTGCAGGACCTCTCAAGTTCCTTCAGGTTGGATGGGGAGCGTCGGTGCACAGGCATTTTCAGATCTCTCCAGAGATGTTCAATCGGGTTCAAGTCTGGGCTCTGATTGAGCCACTCAAGGACATTCACAGAGTTGCTCTGTAGCCACTCCTTTGTTATCTTGGCTGTGTGTTTAGGGTCGTTGTCCTGTTGGAAGATGAACCTTCACCCCAGTCTGAGGTCCAGAGCGCTCTGGAGCAAGTTTTCATCATGGATGTCTCTGTACTTTGCAGCATTCATCTTTTCCTCGATCCTGACTAGACTCCCAGTTCCTGCCACTGAAAAACATCCCCACAGCATGATGCTGCCACCATCATGCTTCACTGTAGGGATGGTATTGGCCAGGTGATGACTGGTGCCTGGTTTACTCCAGACATGACGCTTGCCATTCAGGCCAAAGAGTTCAATCTTTTGTCAGAGAATCTTTCAGCTGCCTTTTGGCAAACTCCAGGTGCGCTGTCATGTGCCTTTTACTGAGGAATGGCTTGCATCTGTCCACTCAACCATACAGGCCTGATTTGGTGGAGTTCTGCAGAGATGGTTGTTCTTCTGGAAGGTTCTCCTCCCTCCACAGAGACACTCTGGCGCTCTGTCAGAGTGACCATGGGGTTTTTGGTCACCTCCCCGACTAAGGTCCTTCTCCCCCGATCACTCAGTTTGGCCGGGCAGCCACAAAACAAATCTCAACGTTTTTATGGAAAAATAAAATGAACATCCATGGTGGTGGCAGCATCATGCTATATGGGGCTGTTTCTCTTCATCAGGAACTAGGACTCTAGTCAAAATAGAGAGAATCATGGGTAGCTCCAAACACCAGTCTATTTTGGGACACTGTTCAACAACTGAAGATGAGAAAAGAATGTGTGTGTTCATGTACAATAACGACCCAAAGTGCACGTCTAAATCAACAAAGGGGAATGGCTTCAGATCAATATCTTGAAATGGCCCAGTCAGTATAGAATTAAATTTGTGCCAAAATTATTCAACATAACTTCTCAAGAAATAAACAAAAACATACAATGAGCGAGAAAAAGAAAAACCCAGTCTGAACCGGAAAACAGTGAAATCAGTGGCCAAAACATAACAATGTCTTCAAATAAACAGCATTTTTTGTTAACACTTTTCTAAGCTTCCGTTTCGCTAATCACGGTTCATGAATTCACGGTTAATTCTGGTAGAGTTTTCGTTTACGCTTTAAAAGTTTTTGTTTACGCTCCACAAGTTTACGTTCTCCATTCTGGCCCATGGGCGGGCTTAACAGCAATTTACTCTCATTGGCTAGTCAGATTCGGATCGACAGCTCAAGTGTCAGGCTGAGGTGGAGGATGACGACGACAAAACCGCTCCGTGCCGCTCCTGAGAGCTCATCTGGTCGTATGAGACCACTCAAAGCTTAAATATTAATTCTGAATTAATATACTGATTTAAGTAAATAAGTAATTTCCACTACAAAGTACAAACACAATAACTATACAGTAAACCGAATCGAGAACACTCTCCAAAATTCATGACACTGAAGTCTCTAAATCTTACTAGCCAATGAGATCCAAATCTCACTGGCCAATGAGATTAAGCCGCACTCACAGAGGACATTTGTTGCAGAATGATGAATGTAAACTTTCGGAGCATACACGAAAACTTCATGCTGTTTATTTGAAGACCATGTTATGTTTTTGCCTCTGAGTTCACTGTTTTCAGTTTGAGTGAATTTTTTTTTTTCTCGTTTCATTTTTTTTTTTTTTTTGTAAAGTTATGTTCTATACTTTTGCCTTGAAGAGGGCTGTGCACAGGAAATTCCCTTGCAATTTGATCAATCTGGAGAATTGTTATATTTTTTTTTGTAAGGAAGAATGGAATAAACTTGCTAAATCAAGATACACAAAGTTTGTAGACTCTTACCCAAAAAGATCGTTTGCTGTATTACAATTAAAAGGCGTTTTAACAGAGTATTAGTCCAGTCCAGTTATTGTAAGTAATTTCTTTCTAAAACATTTTAAAAAAATAGAACTTAGGTTCTTATGTTAGGTGAAGATAAAATAATTTCATATCAGCGGTACTGTTTTGCTGATGAATGCAAACATTTACACGTAATTGATCAACCTTAAAAAGGTTTAAGTAGTTATAATAATGATACATCTTGTGTATTGTGATTAGAGATGCATCGATAATGATCCTGGTATCGGGTGTGGGTCTCATGGGTGTGGATCGGTCTGTGCTGAACAGACTGCGATGATGAACAGATGATGGCTGTCGTACTATATTTCACTGTTAATGATGGTAATTAAAGCAGACTTGAAAACTGTACTCTTTGAAAATATCTAGCGGCGGCTCTGGCCCCACCCTGGTGTGACGTGACTATTTATCTTCCAGCAGGTTATTGTTGCTGAACTGCTAGAAGTCCAGGTGGTGCACTGAAAGCAACACTGTGGGCTGTATATATAATTGGAGTGCTCTTGAGGGCAGGACTGGCCTTTTAGGGTGGGACAGTATCCAACCCACTTGGGGAAAGTGCTGCTCAAAATTCTTTTCGAAAAATAGCTCATAATATTAGATCAGGCCTAGGTAATCGGTGACAATCCAGAGCTGTGGCCAGAAGCAGACGAACAACATTGAACCGAGCGTCTGCTAGCTGCTTTCAGCTGTCACTCAGGTTTCATCATAGTGAAACTTCATCTGTTCCGCAAGCTAAACATAAACACAAATGTACAAGTTCTCAGGAAGTCTCGTTGTAGTAATCAAATGAACATCAAATTATTGATGCATAAAATTATTCAGTAGAATATTAGATGTCTTGCGTGTATTCGTTTACACATAATAATCAAGCATCTAATGCAGTCTGTTTATCAGAAATGTGGATTAGATCGAAATAGACCTTGCACTGCTCATTTGAATCACTGCTTCTGTCCAGCCATGGACTACAGTGTTCACACTAAATAATGCAAGTGCTCATGCTGTGAAACGCGCCCTATATACACTGTGCTGCCCACTGTAAAATTTCAATAGTTACAGTATTTCACAAGTACACCCCTCACATTTTTGTAAATATTTGATTATATCTTTTCATGTGACAACACTGAAGAAATGACACTTTGCTACAATGTAAAGTAGTGCGTGTACAATGACTGCCAACCTGTACTGTGACATACTGAAGCAGATCCCATGATCCCAGTATGTATTTCAGCATGATAACGACCCCAACACACCTCCAAGACTACCACTGCCTTGCTAAAGAAGCTGAGGGTGAAGGTGATGGACTGGCCAAGCATGTCTCCAGACCTAAGCCCTATTGATCATCTGTGGGGCATCCTCAAACGGAAGGTGGAGGAGCACAAGGACTCTAACATCCACCAGCTCCGTGATGTTGTCATGGAGGTGTGGAAGAGGACTCCAGTAGCAACCTGTGAAGCTCTGGTGAACTCCATGCCCAAGAGGGTTAAGGCAATGCTGGAAAATAATGGTGGGCACACAAAATATTGACACGTTGGGCCCATTTTGGACATTTTCACTTAGGGGTGTACTCACTTTTGTTGCCAGCGGTTTAGACATTAATGTCTGTGTGTTGAGTTATTTTGAGGGGACAGTAAATTTACACTGTTACACAAGCTGTACACTCACTACTTTACATTGTAGCAAAGTGTCATTTCTTCAGTGTTGTCACATGAAAAAATATAATCAAATATTTACAACAATGTTGTTCTTGTTGCCATGTGAACACCTTCATGTTTCTGGGGAAATTCAGTTGGTGAGACTGCTCATGTTGTCTGACAGCTGACCAACAAGTCTGGCCGAAATGTTAGCAATGATCTGCCAGCAGATTGTTAGGATGGTTGCTGCTCCAGACACGCTCTCAGCCGCATGCCAAGCCATAACTCATGAAGCTGCAGTTAGGCCTGAATCTGAAAATTGATCAGTGACCGAATCGTCCATGGTCGTGTCAGCAGTATTAGCAACCACTTTTATTCTGATTAGACAAAAGTGTACTTGAATTTTTTTGCATTTCCCTGAAGCGTTATGATGACCTGGGGTGTTTTCTTTTTTCCTTTTCATCATTATACAAATCCAACACCAGGTTTATCTGGTTTGGAGCAAATCATGCTGAATGTTGTTGCTGGCAGCATCCCAGGTTTACGTCTCGGGACAAAATTGTTTCATGACTTTTTCTCAGTTAATCATGGTGAGAGTGGCGGGGCTCGGGGTGAACTCTCAATCTAACTCACGATGGTGCTAAGCCTGTCATCGAGGAGGTATTATTAATTATAGCTATAAACCACAGCGCTCTGTCGGTTTAATCCTGCCTCATGTTGCTTTTTTAGGCCGTATTTCTCCCCATTCCACCCTGCTCTGTTCTCCCATCAGCACAAGAAATCCCTCCAGCAATTAGGCTGCACGAATGAAATTGTCATTTAAATTCTATTCATCCATCCATCCCTCCATTTTCTGTACTGCTTATCCTACACAGGCTCGTGGGGGAGCTTGGAGCCTATCCAAGGGATCTCTGGGCACAAGGCAAGGGGGCATTCTGCACAGGGTGCCAATCACACACACATTCACTCACTATGGACGATTTGGTAATGCTAGTAAAACCTACAACACGTGTCTTTGGACTGGGAAGGAAACCAGAGTACCCTTAGGAAGCCCTCAAGCATGGGGAGAACATGCAAACCCCGTACACACAAACACACACGAGGTGAACCCACAACCCCAGATGTGCAAGGCATGTGTTAAGCACTAAGCCACCATTCCCTAATCAATAAAAATTTAAAACAAAACAAATATATTATTTATTTATTTATTCCTATTCTTATGCAGGACTCTTTGGCAACACTCGGATCTGACCTCGTGACTTTACACTCTTTAGCATAGAATCTTTATCACCAAGCCACTACTAGTCCAGGTCTTTTTACCCCATTACTAAATTATAAACAGATTATTTTTGGCTGTTTTTTTTTAATTGAACTGTGGCTCGAAAGAGCTGGTGCTGTTTTCTTCTTCATTATGACCAAGGGAAAGGTAAGAATTAGATTCAGCTTATAAAGGCTCATGTAATGGAAATGCGTTGTCTCTTTGCGTCTTTGTGTATCCATTTAGAACACAGTGTACAGTATTATTAGAGCTCAGAGGTTTAGCTCAGGGGTCTACTGTTCTTTTAAATCCCAGATCTGCCGAGCTGACACTTTTGGGTCCTTGGGTAAAAAATGTAACCATCATCTTCTCAGCTCAATTGTACGTTAATTTGTGCTAAATGAGTAAATGTCTTCTAGTTGTGTAGTAAAATGTTTCTTAGTGAAATTAATGAGCACGTAAAATTGATTGAAGGTTATAGTCTTACAAAGTTTAAAAAAGAAAAAAATTTAAACCATCTAATTCCTGAAGATTTGTATAGAATATTGAATTCTGTGCAAAACCTACCAGGTATCCTTCTTTTATTTGATTTTTTTCATTCCCTGATTACTTTGTGTGCGGCTTCAATAGCCTGTAGCTCTACTTGGGTAGCTACTGGAAAAAAAAGAGAACAAGCTCCTCTACAAAAAGTTCCTCTTAAGAAACACTTCTTTTTTTAATTTATTTTTGATCATAAAATTTTTATTGAAAATTTGCATTATACATATTATAAGACCCCACCCAACAACCCCAACAAACAACCTCAGCCAAAACCAAAAGAAAGGGGGAAACAAAAAACAATAAACAAAACCAAAGGAAACAAATAAAGTGGGGTAAGATGATCAGGAATTACCGTCTACCTCTCCTCAATCCACCTTCAGAGTGCGTACATCATTGAAGTAGGAAATAAATTGTTCCCATTTCCCCAAAAATGAACCTCCCCTACCTCTGATGTTATACTTGATTTTTAAGTTTTTAAAAGAAGATTAAATCTTTAAGCCAGACTGATATAGAAGGGGGCGGGGG
>JAFFST010046088.1:12890-39873 GCA_022414735.1 Noturus placidus | reverse complement strand
GTGGTGGTCCGTATATTATCTAACACTCTGCCCCAGTAATCATCCTCAAGCTCCAGGCCCAATTCCTCCTCCCAGGCACTAATGGTTTTAACACTGTAAGAATCGTCTTGAGACCAGATCGTTGCATATATATGTGAAACAATGCCCCTTTTACAAGGATTTAGCTTGAACACCTCTTCCCATGCAGACTTTATAGGTAAGGAGGGAAACCCAGTGAATAGGGAGGAGACACAGTGCCTAATTTGAAAGAAACAGAAAAGGTGAGACGGAGGCAGACTGTATGACGAGGATAATTCAGAAAAGTTTGCAAACACATTATTAATGAAAAGATCCTCAAAGCGTTTCAGACCCTTCTGTTCCCACAAAGAGAATGTGGAATCTATAAAGGAGGGGGGAAAGAGGCGGCGGTTATTAAATATAGGTGCCACGGTTGAGGCCGAGATGGATTTAAAATGACTGCGAAACTGATGGAAATTTTTTAGAGAGCATACTATTGGATTATCTGTGTATTGTGAAGGGGCTACAGGGAGGGAGGTTGAAATACAAGTCTTCGCTTCTAAGTGGCACCATGGAAGAGAGGGGGCCTGCACACAGAACACTAGTTTCTGAATATTAGCCGCCCAATAATAATACTAAGCGGTTGAATATGGATGGATGGATGGATGGATGGACTCCTCTGAAGTGAAAATTTGGAGATCCTGGGAGTTTTTCCTGCCCGTATGAAACAGAGGATTGATTTCTCTATATTCTTAAAGAAAGATTTGGGTAAAAACAAAGGGATGGATTGAAAGAGGTCGAGGAATTTTGGAAGAATGTTCATTTTTACAGTGTTTATTCTACCAAGAGGGGATAGTGGTAGAGCTGCCCATCTTTTGAAAGGCTGACTTCATGTATGAAATTAAGGGTGTAAAGAAAGGGTGACCTTGAAAGATTCTCCAACCAACCGACAGGAAATATATGTATGACATGTATAAGTTGTTTTATACCACAGTGGAATTCTCGCCGTTGAATCAGAAAGCGCATTCATTTTCTACACCAGCACGACTGTTGTATGGTAGAACGCTCCACATAAGCTAATATTTATAATAAATCAATAGATTAAAGCTTGTTCTTTAACAAAGAAGGAGGCGTTATGTAACGTAACATTTCTGGAAAGGACTGTCAGGTGTCTAAAACTTTTATGTTCAGAAGAGAGGACTTTCTTGACAAGCTGTGTTTTGTGTGTGTATGTGTCTTATTAACTTCAGATGAGATGACATGAGGGGGAAAAAGCGAGGTTGGTGAGGGAACGTCAGTTAGTAACGTAACTGGTAACAGGAATGAACTTGTCTTGCATACATTTCTTAACGTTAAATGAAACTAAACAATTTAGAGTGTCTTGTTGTTTATTATTATTATTATTATTATTAATAATAATAATAATAATAATAATAATAATAATAATAATAAAATCATGGTAATTATCATATTCAGCATGGTACCACCACTATCATGCCACCCCAGCATTGATCACTTTCCTATAACAGCTTGACACGTGTTTTTTATTTCTGTGATCAACTCTGTGGTTTCATTTCCCTAACGTAGTCTCCGAAATAAATATATTACTATTTTTTTATTAGTAGTATTTTTTTAATAGAACACAACTACTTTAAGATAATAAAACCGTTGTCTTGCTTAAACAAGAAACGGAGCTTCCACTTCTTTTTACAGACGTTACCGATTTGGGAAGACATGAATGGTGAATTGCTTTTGTGCACCCTATAATAGACTGAGATATCGTTTGAATATATTTTGAAGAAATTATTATGCAGCATTATTCATTTTTGAATTGAAATCACCTTTCATGTACTGAGCAGCCTAGACATATGTTCAATTTAGTAATCGTTCATGTTTAGGCTACATAAATAAGCACATTTAAGTCTAAAAAGTCATAGTATACAATCACACAGCCATTTCAGAGAGCGCTCCACCCAATCCGAGGTGTATTTCATCAGAAGCCTGTTCGGATGGAAGCATACATCCTTAAAGGTTAAGCTTCACATCCTAAGAGTACCAATGCTTCACTGGTAGACTCCTTCAGGTTGACGCAGTTGCTCAGACCCTCAGTTAATGAGATTTATGCTTGGGATGTATTTTTGGTTATAGGCATGTGCCAGTTGAATAAATGCACAAAACATTTACTCTGTTACTTGTTTGATGTGTTTTTGACCCTCTGATGCTGTTTCCACCCACATATACATGGACCTGTAATTACAGCAGTACATAGCATGTTTTTTTTTCTGGTGAACTTTAATCTAGAGAAGGCTAAACGCTCTCCGTTCATCATGGCGTATTCTCTTCGATACAATGTTAATGAGGAAGACAAATCTACAGATTTTTTTTTGTTTGTTTGTCTATTGTAGTTGCACACGACGAAAAACGACATTGTGGCAAGTGGAAATACCGTAAATATAGTCAAATTTCTGTAGTATTTAATATATAATCACAATAAACCAAATATAAGAATATTAAACCTATTTCATGCCATTTGTACTCATTTCAAGCTTGATGTGGTCTTATGTGTGGTCATATAATTGCGCTCCTTTTAAGCAATTATTTCTAAAAAAAACCCCAAAATAATATACCAATAGAATAAGAAAATTACAAAGCGTGAAATGAGTAATAATGTCTAGAAATGGGGTGGAAGGTAATAGAATAAAAGTTATTTTCAATTGCTAAGCTTTTTTTTTTTTTTTTGCTTTTTGTAGTGCAGTAGGCTGTACGCAGCAAAAAAAGAAACTTTTTCAGGAGACTGTATCTTAAAGATCATTTTGTAAAATCCAAATAAGCTTTACAGGCCTTTATTGGAAAGGGTTTAAATGATGTTTTTCATGCTTGTTCAATGAACCATAAACAATTATTGCACCTGCTCCTGTGGAACGGTCCTTAAGTCACAAACAGTTTACAGGTGGTAGGTAATTAATCTCACAGTTACAATAATTTAGGACACTGAAGAGACCTTTCTGCTGACTCTGAAAAACACTAGAAGAAAGATGTCTAGGGTTCCTGCTCACCTGTGTGAACATGCTATAGGCCTACTGAGTCGTCTCATAACTCCGTTACTGTTCATCAAATGTCTGTGAAACTTGTTCAGTTTCTGTCGCAGTTGTTGAATATTTTTATGTTAATACAAATATTTACACAAGAAATTTGCTTGTGTGTATATATATATATATATATATATATTGTAAAACATTATATTATACACCCCATTTCAAATGTTCAAAAGTAAATACTTTGTGTTAATTCACAGTGCTACCATTTACAATAGAATTTGTAATTATACCTTTTTTGTGCTTTTCAGCCTTACTAACTTGGTATCACTGGAACTCCGAGAGAACATGCTAACATATTTACCTGAGTAAGTACACTGCGTGTGCGCGTGTGTGCGCGCGTGTGTGTGTGTGCGCTTGATTTCATACTTTTATATTATCTGTTGCCTCTGTCAGATCTCTTTCCCAGCTGCACAGACTGGAAGAACTCGATGTAGGGAACAATGAGCTGTATAATTTGGTAAGCTCAGCTTTATTAATTTGCTTTATTTTTTCGGAGAACCCAGTGTTATTCTGTAGGTTTTGGAATTCCGTTATAATTAAGTCTTTTTACCTAAACCAGGGGTCTTCAACGTTTTCCAGGCCAAGGACCCCCAAACTGATGGCGAGATGGAGCGGGGACCCCCCCTAATTATATATATTGTATGAAATTGTGTTATATCAAACTGGTACTAAAACTTTCGCGACCCCCATGCAGTACCTCCCCCATGCGGACCCCCTGTTGAAGACCTCGGTTCTAAAGCTTTTGAGAAAACACAGCCTCCGATTTCCTCCTTGTGAACATTTGCCTCAACTTCTTTGCATGTTATGTACAATTCCTGTTTTTGTGAATCAGCAGAGACAGCAATGTGCTGAAACAGACTAGGGTGCCAGTTAACAAATGTTTTGCATAGCTCTGCATTCCTGCGCATACTGGTGATTGTCACCTACTCCTCGTTGTCTGAATTGTACAACACTGATTTCTTTCAGCCCGAGACAATAGGATGCCTTGTGAGCTTGAAGGACCTGTGGCTGGATGGAAACCAGCTGAGTGAATTACCAAAGGTAGAGTATTCCTGAAATGCTCTCATTAAGGCCATCTTATTGCCAATGTGTGTGAGGGTTGTCCAGTGTTAGAAAACATTCATGGTATGATGAGCGTTTAACTCAATATTATACTTTTCAGTATATCGCAGTATTTGCTGATGCGTTCGTCCAATAAGAAGGCAGAAGGATTATATACAGATAATCGCCATTCTGGGAATTAAGCACTATATTTCTTTTCTTATCACTATAGTGAGACTATCTGTCAGTGTAACTCTTTTCAAATGCAGATTTTCCCATGTATATAAACAAAAAGTCACAAATTTATCATACACGTTTCAGATTCATTTTGATTTATTCACCCCAGGGGTATTTTTTTGTTGCTGTTATTTTGATTTTCATTTTTACATTTCGTAAACACATCAAATCTGCCGTGTTTTGGTTAGCGCTATGAGGGTCAGATGGTTTCCTGTACATAGGACATAGGCAACATTTTACATTTGACTTTTATGGCATTTGGCAAACGTGCTTATTCAGAGCGACTTACGTTTATCTCATTTATACGTCTGAGCAGTTGAGTGTTAAGGGCCTTGCTCAAGGGTCCACCAGTGGCAGCTTGGTGGTGCTGGGATTTGAACTCACGACCTTCCAATCAGAGGTCCAATGTCTTAATCACTGAAGTTCCACTTCCCAAACATAATGGAGTTATAAAGCATAAACTGTACTCGACATATGACATTTGAGATTCAACTCCTTATGTTTGTAGTCAACATTGTTTCTGTTATCACAAACAACAGTACCAGGTAGTTTTAAACATTTTATCTTAAAATAACTGTTTGCCTGTGTTGTTGTTGTTTTTTTTTTTTATATGAAACAATATTAATTTGAAAAATTTGAGTGTGTCGGACAGGGTTTCATAGACTAGTCGACTAGTTGATTTATACATTCACTAATTTCTGCTTTTGGGAACTCTCAACTAGAGTCCTGTAAGTTGTGAGGTGGGGCCTCCATAGATCAGACTTGTTTGTCCAGCACATGCCACAGATTTTTGATTGGATTGAGGTCTGGGGAATTTGGAGACCCAGTCAACGGCTTAAACTCTGTCATGTTCCTCAAACCATTCCTGAACATTTATCCTGCTGAAAGATTCCAGTGCCATTAGGGAATATTGTTGCCATGAAGGTGTATACTTGGTCTGCAACAATGACTACGTTTACATGGACAGCAGTAATCTAATTATTGACCTTACTCTGATTAAGATAATAATCTGATTAAGTTGGTTACATGAGTCGCTTTTAGAATACTCCTGCCATGTTCCCCTTTTACCTGTTATAGAACATAGTTAGATCAACAGCGCGTGTCATTACATCACCGCGCCACGCCGCCCGACATCTCTCCAGAATTTCACGTATCAACATACCGTTTGTCTTCGTTATGGTACCGTATACAGTTTTGGGTGTTTTTATAACATTTTTTACGAACACTTTAGGTCCAGTTAATTATTTGTCATGCTTTACGTGCTAATAGAAGACTGCTTGAAGCCGTGGGCTAAATCTCAAACCGCATACTTATCGTCTATATAGTAGCCATACATGTACTGTATTTTTCCCCACTACAGGCCTATAGTAGGCAAGTATGCAGCTTGGGACGCAGCCGAACTCTCTTGTTCGCCGTAAATGTTAAGAACTGCCGTGTGTGATCGTGTCCTGTCGCAAAATGCGGTGAAAACTCTCACACGATGTTCATAATGTGATTAAGGTGTCTGTAATACATGTCCATTATGCAACTAAAACAGGAGTACTCCACCTGTCTTAATTCGATTAGACCTTAATTAGATTATGACCTTTATTAGATTAAGGTAAGTAAAAATTGCTGTTTACATGGTAGTTTCTTAATCAAAGTATTGTCTTAATCGGGTTAAGAGTGGATTATTGTTGTCCATGTAAACGCAGCTAATGTTTAGGTAGGTCCCAAAGTTTCCCAGCAGAACATTGCTCAGAACATCACACTTCCTCCACCAGCTTTCCTTCTTCCCATAGTGCATCCTGGTGCCATCTCTTCCCCAGATAAACGACGCACACGCACTAGGCCATCCACACAAGAAAACGTGATTCATCAAACCAGGTCACCTTCTTCTATTGCTTAATGGTGAAGTTCTAATGCTCATGTGCCTATTATGGGTGCTTTCGGCAGTGGATAGGAGTCAGCATGGGCACTCCGTCCAGTCTACGGCTCCGCAGCCCCATATGCAGCAAGCTGTGATGCACAGCGTGTTCTGACTCCTTTTTATCATAGCCAGCATAAACCTTTTCAGGTATTTGTGCTACAGTAGCTCTTCTGTGGGATCGGACCAGATGGGCTAGCCGTCGCTCAAATCCTTGCGATTGCCCGTTTTCCCTGCTTCTATCACGTTCTACAACTTCGAGAACTGAATGTTCACTTGCTGCCTAATATATCCTACCCCTTAACAGGTGCCACTGTAATGTGATAATCAGTGTTGTTTGCTTCACCTGTCAGTGCTTTCGATGTATGGCTGATCAGTGAGTTATTAACCTATAAGGTGTGTCTGTACCTCACTGTGCACTCAGTTTCAGAATTAACCATTTGAACTGAGCTACCAACTCAAAGATTACAAAGAGTGTGATGTAAACTTATTTACTTTTGGTGTTAACAATCTAGCCTAAAAAACTGTAAATTGTATTTGTAGCCTGTGTATGATTGTTAAATAAAGTGCAGTTTGACACATTCTTTGCTGCATAAAAAACAGCCCCAAAATAGCAAAGTATTTGACTACTTTTTGAATGACTGGTTGACTAGAAAAAAATTAGTAGTCATGCAACCTCTAGTTCTCCATTAGTACTAGATTAATCAACAACTTCTACCCTTCACTAATCATCTGCCCAAATTCTCCAAAACAAACTCCTCCTATCTGTACAGTTGCCATTATATAATAGGCATAAGGATGTAGTAGGACAGGTACAGTAGTAGCTGAAAGGACTGTTTTGTCCTTTTAGTGTTGTTCTTACATTTACTTTCTTTATTATACTAACTTTTATTTCTGGCAGTTTTTTTTACAACTTCTCTTATGGACTTTTAGTTACACCCTGGGCAACCAAGGATCTACATATATATCCTTTTAGGCTAGTGTACATTTTAAGAAAAGTTGTTTTTAAAACTGTTGAAATGTGAGAATTTTGGACAAAAAAAGAAAGAAGTGACAATAAAAAATTTTTCGAAAGAAAAAAGTAGCTGAAAGCACTAAGATAACATTTGCGGTTCTGAGCAACAAGTACGGACTGTGAGTTTATACATAAGAAGAACGATTATAATCACACATTGGATTGTGGGCTGATTCTTGGCAGTTCTACTCTGTGTACTTTCCTCACTTCTCGCAGGAGATAGGCAACACAAAGAACCTGCTCTGTCTGGATGTGTCTGAGAACAAGTTGGAGCACCTCCCAGAGGAAATGTCTTGCCTGGTCTTACTCACCGACCTGCTGGTGTCTCAGAACCTCATCGATGCCCTGCCAGAGGGCATAGGTCAGTCATTATACATCTTTCTACACAGAAGACGTGGGTGCGTTTACCATTGGCAATATTTTGACTCTGCTGCTAAATACAGTAATATACTATATGATCCCATTTCTTCCATTTGCCTTTTAATCCTCCAGATGTATTACAATTTTCATCATTGTTATGATCATGTTTTGCAAGTTCTGGTCACTATTTAGTAATGAATGTCGCATTGGGTATGTCAAAACTAATTTTGAAGTTTACAACGTATTTAATTTATTTTCAATGTAAGCAATGATTACGGAAATAAACACGCAGAAACTCTTCACATGCACGAGCCTCATGATGGCTTTTCAAGCAAACAAGAGATTAAATAAATATAACAAGGATTAAATTCAGCGTTTTGTACTTAAGAACACCTGTCCTTTTCGTAACACGTTTATTTCACCATATCACTCAGATTAAAATGATCATAAAATGTAAAATCATAAAATGTCATGATTTTAATATGATTAAAAAATTCAACAGTAGGAGGACAGGATATAGGATACATGAAAATAATACAATAGTGGCCATTAGTGCTGTGTGATACTTGGATATGATATGTATGATATGGGTATTGTGATAAATTAGGTCAGTCTCCTTTTCAGAAACATTGTGGATATCGCAATATCTTTTTTTTTATTTATTACTTTGTAGTCATTTTCTTTAATCGTTCAATCTGTTTTCGAATTCGACCAGGATCTTACAGGGATCATCTCATACAGCGTAACAAGTATTAATCATAAAAGGCCGCTTAAGTTTAAACTGTATGCTTAGTTCTGCCTACTAACCTACTTCTTTGTCTTTCTCAATCTCTGAACATGGGACCTTTTTAATTTAAGCTTTAATCCCACATCGCTCATGTCTGCCCATAGGAAAATTAAAGCGCCTTTCCATTCTGAAAGCGGATCAGAACCGCCTGGTCCAGCTGCCCGAGAGCATCGGAGACTGTGAAAGTCTTACAGAATTGGTGCTGACTGAGAACCAGCTGCTGGTGAGACACACACACACACACACACACACACACATTCCACTCAATTAAATCAAAGACTTTAGCCATGTGCAAGATGTGTGAGCCATCTTGTTCCTCATTTGGCACTGCAGTATTTTTCATTTTGTGATAAGTGCCGTTTGGACCTTGAAATTGATTTTAATGGGCCCTGAGGATGCTTAAGAGAGATCTGTTAGATTAGTAGTCTAAATAACCTCGGTGTTGACCTCAGTACTTGGAAAAGTGCCATCCATTACCATTTTCCAGCCTTGTGAATGTACCTTTATCTCATCAAGAGTTCAGTTACTTGAACAAGCTGGCTAATAATAAAGACATAGAAGCTTCAGGTCTGTATAAAACGGTCTTCATATCTGCTTTTCTCAGAGGTTGCCGAGAAGTATCGGAAAGCTTAAGAAGCTCTCAAACTTCAACTGTGACAGGAATCGTCTGGTATCTTTACCCAAAGAGGTATGTACTATTTCACTCCTAGCCTTTATTATTTGAGTGGGGAACCATTTTTGGCTCAGCAGTGACGAGACACTGTGGACACAAGCCTCAGTAGATTTGCTCAATCTGAATGCTAGATTGGGTGTAATTTTATATAATCTGAAAGACAGGTGTGTTTAATGGTGGTCGGACACTTTCTACTTATTAGAATTGCTTACGGTTATTTTGACAGCATTAGTAAGTACAATGTTAGTGATATTACTGTGGCATCCCGCTGCTGCAAGTGAAAAGACCTTAATTGGGGTTGTATAAAGGTGCTCAACAAAAGCAAGGGACAATTGTCCTTTAGTTTTCTATTTTGCGCTGATTGCTTCTCTTACAAGAAATTGGGTAAAGGATTTCTGTATTGATCCAGGGTCTGTCATTGGGTCAGAAAAGAGATGTCTCTTCTTTTTTCCTTTGCTTTCAAGGGAGATCAATTTCACAGAAAATGATCAGCATCTTGAACTCCCATGACCTATTGGCTGGTCAACACTTCCACTCCTCACTCTCCTAGCTACATACGGTCATGCGGAAAAAATAAGAACACCCCATGTTGACTTTTTTTGACATATGTGGACAAACAAACATTTGATCCTCTTTGAAGCAGGCTCCCATTAATCAACTTGATATAGATGAACAAAACCTCAAGGAAAAATAGCTTTTTCAATAATTTACAATTATTCAATAGAAATATCAATAGATGTGATATTCTTCTGTGGAAATGTTAGTACACTCTTAGCCTCAGAAGCTAGTATTGCCCTCTTTCTCAGAAATAACTTCTTGTAGGTATTTTGCATAATTGTCCACCAACCGCTCTTCCAGGCAATAGTTTTTCAATTAGAAGATGTTTAAGGGTTTTCTTGCATGTACTGCTCTTCTTCTTGAGCCATTCCTTGGTGGATTTGCTAGTATGCTTAGTATCATTATCCAGTTGAAAGGCCTACTTTCGGTTCAACTTCAACTTTTGGACAGATGGCTTCACATTATTTTCAAGAACTCTTTGATATGATACTGAATTCATATATGAATCAACGAATGCAAGCTGTCCAGTCCCTGAGGCAGTGAAGCAATCCCAAGCCATAACATTTCCACCGCCGTGCGGTTGGTATGAGGTGCTTCTCCTGAAACCGCTAAACATTTCTGCTGTTACTGTGGCCAAACAACTCTATTTTATTTTGGAATAATGTGCTCTGGACCGACGAATTAAAGATAAACAATTGAATGAATGTATATTTATTAAATTTAGTAAATGTATAAAAACATAAAACCACCTGCCTAATATTGTGTAGGTCTCCCTTGTGCTGCTAAAACA
Organism: Noturus placidus; assembly: GCA_022414735.1. Classification (NCBI taxonomy): domain Eukaryota; kingdom Metazoa; phylum Chordata; class Actinopteri; order Siluriformes; family Ictaluridae; genus Noturus; species Noturus placidus. The sequence continues at coordinate 29,411 of JAFFST010046088.1, read as the reverse complement.
ACTCTGACCTGTCAAGAGCCACTCCAACTTTGGCAAACCATGTCTTCATGGACCGTGCTTTATGCACAGAGACATTGTTCATGCTGGAACAGGTTTGGGCCTCTTGGTTCTAATAATGGGAAATCTTAAACCTACCTAGGGAAAGCCTGTCCAGAAGCACCGCTGACTTCTCTGGGCTCGGTCTCACCTATGATGGACAGTAACACAATGGAATCGTGTTTTGTGGTCCGACGAGTCAACATTTCAAATAGTTTTTGGACAAAACAGCAGTCATGTTCTTCGGGCCAAAGAAAAAAAGGACCATCTAAGCTGTTATCAGCGTCAAGTCCAAAAGCCAACGTCTGTCATGGTATGAGGGTGTGTCAGTGCCCATGGCATGGGTGGGTAACTTGCACATCTGTGAGGGCAGCATTAATGCAGAAAGATATGTACACATTTTGGAGCAACATATGCTGCCACCCAGAGCAGGACAAAACCAAACCACATTCTGCTCGGATTACATGCATGGTTGCATAAGCAGAGAGTGCAGGTGACCTGTCTCTGATTGAGACTGTGTGGCACATAGCAATAAGGCAACGAAGACCCTGAACAGTTGCGCCGCTGAAGAAATGCATAATGGCTAAATGGGGGAAAATTCTGCTTACTAAACTTAACCAACTGGAGTCTTCAGTGCCCAAACGCTTAAGTGTTATTAAAAGAAAAGGTGATGTTATACAGAAGTAAACAGTAAAACCTTTTTTTTTGGAGAGTGTTGCAGTCATCAAATTTGAAATGAGTGTATATTTTTTAAAAAGAAATTAAGCAGATAATGCATTAATAATGTGTTTTCAATGTAGTACAGGGTGAATTGACTTTACAAATTACTATTTATTTATTTATTTATTTATCCCCCCCCCCCCCAATTTTCTACACTGTCCCAACTTTTTTGGAATATGGGTTGTATATTGTGCCATTTTAGACTTTTAAATTCACAATCATGTTTTGTATAATAACAAAACTGGCACATCATGACACTGTATTCTGGCGCGTCGGTCATCCCTGGCTCTCTCACACTCATGTAGCTACAGTGTGCTTGGGCAAAGCAAGAGGAAGCTGTGGTTAATGTGCAATCTGAAAGCCCTTTCTCAGGCTTGAAACAATAGCCCAGTGTCACACTGATTCAGATTGTGTAGCGAGCGTGTTCAGCCGCTCGGCTGTTTGTCTGACCTCACACAGTGCTGCCACACACCACGCGCTGGCGAATTTCTATCTTGCTGTTACACACCACATTTTCAGTATCCAGATCACTTCAAGATAATACTTTTTCAAATACAAGGTGTGATGGTGTAAGTTGTAATGCATTTAAATCCTCTTAACACTGCTGACCTACTTTTATAATGCATTTTATTTGGATGAGATCTGTTGTTTGCTCGTTCTGCCCAGTCTTAGACATAAGCTTCCCCACCTTACAGGTGAACATGCATCTCTATATATTCCTGCTGTGTTATTATGTTGAGATCGGGTTACAGGTGTACATACTGTTTATATTCTCTGTGTACATAATATAATATCAAGCTCAGTCACTGGAAGGTAGGTTTGTCGCTGTCTGGCTGTCCATTAATGCCATGCTATAGATCACCACTAATTGCTTCTAAAATTAGGCCCCGCTATCAGCCCCATCAGCAGCATATAGATCCCACACCAAGACTTGCATGTGTTACAGAGGTGCTGTTTTTCACGCGTGCATTCTTTTATCCATCCTTTTGTTCAATTGTAAAATAGATCGCATATCAAGACAAACAAATGTCTGCCGCCTGCCCTTTCTCCAGTTTTTTCTTTCAGGACTGTATTAATAATAGCCTGGGATTCTCAAGAGCCTGAACATTTAGAGCCATAAGAGATTAATTCCTGGTCATGACTGATTTGCCCCATATTATTCCACTCAACCCCCAAGCTCCTATAATAATGCTTTCCGCTCTAGAGCTATTACTTCTGACATGTTTGTGTGCATCTGTTTTTTTTTCTTCTTTTTCACAGATAGGAGGCTGCAGCAGTCTGAATGTGCTGTGTGTGAGGGACAACCGTCTGACGCGCATCCCCGCCGAAATTTCACAGGCTACAGAGCTGCATGTTTTTGATTTGTCTGGAAACAGGTTAGGCAGTTGTAAGCCTGAGTTGTTAGGGATAAATCCCAAATTAGGGACCGTTTGTTTCCCAAATATATAGAGAGCAGGGATATTTGAAAAGGCAGATCAGGACCCTGTATACAAATATAGAAAATATATAAACACACCTATGACAGGGTTTTTCTGTCTAAACATACTAGTGGGTCCAACACAGCAGTAAGTGGTTTGTAAATTAGGTTTGGCATATTGTAAGTAACAAGCATGTTGCACATAATGCTAATGCAGATATGAATGACCCAGCAAAAGCCATTATTATTTCCCTGCAACTTTTCATTGTGATCAGAGTTGGCATTCATAGTCACGCTGATTTGTATGTAAAAAATTAAATAAATAAATCTACTTCCCACACTTGCATGCTAACATATTTGGCAGGTGCAGTTGTATGAATTCAGTATGACTCAAGAATACATTGTTTAAAATGGAGTCATTTTCAGGGATTATTAGGGGGCCATGATGGAGAAGGGCCAGTGGGGTAATATTTAATGACCACAGAGAGTCAGGACCACAGTTTAACGTCTCATCCGATAGACTGTGCTGTTTTTACAGTATAGTGTCCTCATCACTATACTGGGGCATTAGGCCCCACACAGACCACAGGGTCCTCTGCTGGTCTCACTAATACCACTTCCAGCATCAACCTTGGTTTTCCCCAGGAGGTCTCCCATCCAAGTACTGGCCAGGCTCAAGCTTGCTTAACTTCAGTGGGAAACCAGGCGAGAACTACAGGGAGAACTGCAATATATGGCAGCCAATATATTACAACTGAGGGAATTAAAAGCCACTAGGTGGTGGAGGTAGTATGTTTTGTAGAATTTATATAGAATCATGACTGTACACAGCAGATGAACTGATATTAGATTTTATAGTTGATCCAAACAAGGTCAAATGTCAGAAATAGTTTTTCTTCGATAGCTTTCTTGCTTTTTGAGGCATGTATTTTAAGGGTATTTGAGTTTGAGATATACAGTTTAGTAATGAGACTAAAGGAAAGGACTAGACTTGGTGGTGAAGGCATAATTGAGTTCTTATTCATTCTTAATAGTTCATTTGATCATTTCTTTTTTTTTTTTTTTTGATAATGAAGAAAAACAACTCCCCAAATGCCCCCCCCCCTAATTTATATTTCGTTGTCTTCGTTATTTTGTCCTATGGGTATGCAAACATTGGCACTCGACTATATGTGTGAATTCCTGTGTTTGAGAAGGTCTCTGCTCAGCGTGAGAATGTTGTCCCCTGTGTTTTCTATAGGCTGACTTATCTACCCATGTCGCTCACCACGCTGAGGCTCAAAGCTCTCTGGTTATCAGAGAATCAGTCTAAGCCACTGCTCACGTTCCAGACAGATGTGGATCCTGACACAGGGGAGAAAGTGCTCATCTGTGTCCTTCTGCCTCAGCAGCCTTGTGAGAGTGAAAAAGGTGCCTAAGAAAGATTGCTAGTCCTGTTGTTCACATAAAAAAAAATGTCTCCAGGAAATGGTATGGTTATTAGACTTGAGCATGTTATACTTCAAAGTAAATATGTATGGTGTTTGAACATATATTGCGTATTTTACCTCTACGGGTTTAAGATGTTTGACCCTTTCTCTGTTTCTGTCTGTCTGCTAGAAATTTCTTGTTGGCAATGTTGGTACCTCCAGATAAGGTTCCATTTTAGTGAACACAAAGCTATTTAATCTCCCATGACTGTTGGGACCTGAGAAAAACCTTTAACTGTAAACTTTAATGTTGCCTTGTGTACTTGTCTGCCAAATGAATATTGGGGCTATATACCACTGGTCACCAACCTTGTTCCTGGAGCTCTACCTTCCTGAAGACTTTAGCTCCACCCATAATTGTGCCCACCTGACCATTAGAAGCTTTAAGAAATTAATCTGCTAAAACAGGTGTGTTAGATATTGGTTGGAGATTAAACCTACAGGAAGGTATATCTCAAAGAAGAGGTTTGTTGACCGCTGGTTTATACTATCATGAGGGATTATGGTCCATCCCGTATGCAATGATGAGGAAGGATCATTCAGTTATGTGTATTTTCAATGACATTTGTCATAATTTTCCACATCAGAGCCCTAAACTGCTGCACTTGACATGGCATGGCTTGTAGGATCTTATTTATTTTTCTCTGTGCTTGTCTAGCACATATTCTTATAGAAGAAGAATACATTTTTTGGAATGTTTGATAAGCAGACAGAGCCTTAAAATCTTTGATCTTGTCTGGCACTTTCTCTCTCTGCGCCTGAGCTGTTGTATGTACACCCGCTGGATTGCATGGCTTAAAGAAGCTTATCTCTGCCTAACCACACTCTTCGCTATTAAGCACTAACCACAGTGGAAAGTGGCATCACATCCACTGCTGTGCACTGAGAGTGGTCCAGAATTAATTTCATGTTTCTATATATTTTTGTCTATGAATGTAAATGTAGTGTTGATTTAGACGAATAGAAAGTTTGTCTCTTCTTATCCTCTTCTGAGTAGCAGCTGTGTTTTCTTGTTTAGGCTGAGGGATTATGCTCATTTGTCGTGGCACGGAATGATGAGGGTGGAAAACCCATGGAGGCTAGGTCACTGAGGGGAGGAGGGAGGGAGTGAGGGAGAGATATAGACCGAGCGAGAGCACAGACACTCTGGTACAAAGCCTCTAAATAAGTCCGGGTTTATAAATCGAGTATAATCTGAGCCCTAATCTGACATTTTTTACTTGCTGGTTATCACAGGTGAACTCTTCAGCTGAGGTTACTGTACTTTGGCTTAACCTTCAGCTATGGGAAAATATTTTGGGAATGGTGAGGTGAGACGTGATGGTGGAAAGTGTGTGTAACTGTGTGTGTGTGTGTGTGTGTGCATATGTAGGCTCTGATAACCTGGCACGCTGTGGCGCTCTGGAGAGTCTCGTGAACGATGTGGCTGATGACACGTGGGACAACAGAGCCATGAATAGATTAAGCACCATCCGATTCCTCGATGACGATGATGACGATGACGATGAACAGGTGAGACAATTGTGAAATGCTGGACTCTGTATCATCTGATTCAGCATCCGTGTGTGTGTGTGTGTGTGTGTGTGTGTAACGTTAAACTGAAATAACAACTCGGACGATTATTACTATTACTATTATATTACTACTGCTACCATCTAAATTATAAGATTGGTTTTGATGCACGTGTTTACTGCATCATTAATTAAAATGCAAATGTGCACACGCTTATGTCAGAGTGTCAGAATCCCGAGTTTGATGCCTGTGGATTTCGGAGATTACGCTGTAGGTTGCAGAGTCAGGATTGACTATTTCAAGAAATTCCTGACAGTTCATCTTTGTTAATACAGGGAGTGACCCTGGTGGTATGAAACACACTTGGGAATAGGGCTGCACGATTATGGCCAAAATGATAATCCCGATTATTTTGATCAATATTGAGATCTCGATTATTTATCGCGATTATTAACTGATTTTAGTGACCACATTTTTATGGCACTTTCACATTTATTAAGTTTTCTCATGCCACAATATAACACAAGAAGGCATGAGAAAACTTGAGCTTGACAATTATGACAGAATTTAGGAACATTGTATGAGCCATGACAAATTAATTTACCGTCTGATAAACTAAATTAAAAATTTTCAGTTAATTTTACAGACTGTATGCAAAAAACAACCGTTAACCTGTTCCACCTTGTAAACAAATACAATAAACATCATTGTTCAGTGTTTGAAGTCGGCTCCTCTTAAATATATTTAAAGCTACACTATTAGACATTGTCCACTGTCATGGTTCTGGGCTGGAGTCAGTTCTCGAACTGCTCTGTGAATATTGCGCTTTAGTTTAATGGTGTTCATTACTGACGCTCCGATCAGGATTTTTACAGCTGATACCGATCCAGATACCAATCTTTTTTTGTTTAATCTTTAATCAGGAGGTCTGTCATAAACAGTTAGCTCTCTGCTCATGGTCGCTGTTAATTGAGTTAAAATAATAGCAATTAGAAATACTGTTGGTTAATTGATAAATAAACAAGCATAAAATATTTATTTTTAAATATCTTAAACAATAGAGAGTCGTAATTAAGAGTAGGCTAACTCAATAATGCTCCATATTCGGAAAAAGGCTAATAGCTTTCTAAGGAAATAGGGAACTAAGCTTAATGTCAAATTGATATTAAATGCAACCCATAGTAATTAAACGTTATTTAATTTCTCATTTATTTATATTTTATGAAGTTATTATAATATCTATTTTTTATATTAAATGATTTATTTATAACTAAGCACATTTTCGGTGTTTTCAATTTTAGTAGTTTTATTTTTGTTTGTTTATCAGTTTTAGATCGGTTCCCCAGTACAGTGTCTGTCTGCTGATAATATTGTGTTTTTTGGAGGATTAAGTCAAAACATGGAAACTGGAGTTGACTTTTCTAGTGATATCTGGAAACCATGAGTTTAAATGAAGTGAATTAGAGTTAGTGAAGGAAAGCGGCAGCATACTGCATGTTTACAGACCGAACAGTTCTGCTACTGTTGATTTATGATTGGTGAGGAATTATTTAATAAAGAAGTTTGAATTAAACCCACCTTGTATCATTAGCATTATTATTAATTTACTCCGTGCGAAGCCGCTGTGTCTACACGAGCAGGTGAAAGTTCAGGTTATTTCGAGGGATCAATAAAATATGGCGGTTTGTGAGACTGGGAAGTTGAAGCATGTTCAGATGTTCAATGTTACTCTTCATCATAATGGCTTCTCTGCAGTATTTACACACTTGTTCGATTGACTGAGGAGATGAAAAGCAGTGTGAAAGCAACCGTTGTGCGGTGTAGATGTACTTTGGACTTCCTGTAGTTTTATCCCGATTGTATTATACAACTCCGAACAGGTCACTCGCCCCGGTGCGAATAAATATTTATTCAGAGTCGCACAAAATACTTTTCAGTCACAAATGCGAGTGAAATGGTGGCACTGTAGAGCCTCGAGTTTATCTGCCAATTTTTTTCCCGTTCAGCGTGATGCCGTTTAATATCCCTGACAACCTCCGTTGAGCCATTTAGCATCGTGCTAATTTCATGATTTCCCCTCGTGCAAGCACTGGAGCTCGAAAATGGCGTCAGCCCTGCACCGCTGTATGGTGATTAGCTCTAAGTGTAGGAAGCGCTTGATTGGATCTGCAGCAGAGTTTTCTATGGGCGGAGGACGAAATTAAAACGTCAAAATCGCAGTCGATCATGTTCATTTAATTGTGGGCAGTCAAAATCGTAATCGCGTTCGATATTCGATTAATTGTGCAGCTCTACTTGGGAGCTAATAAAATTAGAATATAAAGCATAAGGTAGCCTTTGAGTATGGTAGTTTTCACACTGGTCATGTTTGCTGTGGTCCGAAACCGGGTGCTATTGTACAAACCCCCCGCCCCCCACCTCCTACAGGTAGTCTCAGGTTCGGTACCGCGCTGCGCTTCCAGATCCACCTGACAGCTTTCACATTACAAAATTTTCATGCATGCCACGCTCTGTTTCGGACTGAGCTGGCAGTGTAACAGCCCTCTAAGAGTCTGATTTTGGATCCGTAATTTAAGCTATGACCTTGCTTTAGGGGCTTACTTCTCCATCAGTCACTGTCGTTGATTATTTATCTGTAACAGCACACCTATGGTGTTTAATTCTGTACTTGGCATGGTACACTGCGAGTTGGGGAGTAAAGTCAGACAAATGGCCTTGTTCTGTAAACATAGCCCTGTCAGGTTCTGTGATGAATGTATCACTGTTGTAAGAAAAGAGTAGAGCAGAAACCTGTATTGTTATGTGACCGGGACCGGCAAAAAATGTTTAAACGGTTTTCTAATAGTACAGCACAGATTTATACACTCACTGGTATATCCCTGTGCATTCATGCAGTTATCCAATACATTAAATCATGTAGATAGAATGTGGTCATCTTCTCAGGTTCAGCATGTTTTTTTGTGTGTGTTTTGTTTCCATGTTATGGTAGCCTTCTTCTCAGCATGACCCAGTCTGGCTATCGAGCTCTCTTTTGATCTGTCATCAGCAAGCCATTTCCACTCTTAGTACCGCCACTCGATGGTTTTCCGCACCATTTTGAATAAACTTGAGAGGCTGTAAAATTCCATGCAGAGCAGTAGCTTTTGAAATACTTAAACCAGCCCGTCTGGCACCAGCAACCATGCCACTGAGTCACTGAGAGCACATTCTCCCTCATTCTGATGTTTGATGTGAACATTTCCTGAAGCCGTTCATGTATATCTGCATTATTTTATGCACAGTGCTGCTGCCACATGATTGTCTGATGTTTGTGTCAAGCCGTACATGTGTTTGTGTCAAAGTGGCCAGAGAGTGTATGTACAGTGATTCTATGGGTTATAAATGCAGAATATGCACTAAGTTAGCCTTTCTGTTATTAAATACACTGACGTTGTACCTACACTCACTGGCCATGTTATCATTTAGCTTTATTATTATTATTATTATTATTATTATTATTATTATTATTAGCAGAATGTGGTCCAGGTGTTGCCGTGTTAATCACATGACCCTGTGAGAATAATAACTCCTCAACTCTGTAAAAAATTCAATATAACAGAGTACAAAACAGACAATTGACCAGCAAATATGTAAAACTGTTGCCAGGGATGAATGATTCATCAATAACCGAGTGACTGGACAAGCGTGAGAAAGAAGCCGTTTTGGAACGATGATGGATCAATTGTGATGTATAGCAATAACTAGGTGTCTATAACTACAGCTCATGTACCTCCAATGATGGTCTTGTTTTCTTTATTTCTTTTCCTCTGTCGTAGGGAACGCTGCTGCGACGAGCCACGCCGCACCCCGGAGAGCTGAGGAGCATGAAGAAGGTGGTGGAGAATCTCCGCAACGATCTGAACGCTGCCAAAGGCCTGGACTCCAACAAAAATGAGGTCAATAACACTGTGGACCGAGTGACTACATCTGTGTGACCACTTTGTTTTACCTCCGAGATGGCCCAGTCCCCATAGTGGCTTCCCACAATGCACCTCATCCAGCCTTCTCCCTGTGCTTTTTCTCCCTTGAATGTGACTCTCCTTTCTCTGTGCTGGGTTTGTCCTGTTCTCTCCTTCATCTCCTCAGATCCTGAATCAGGGAAAGACCACCATGATAGGTGCCTTCGTTTTTGTTTTGTTTTTTATCTTTAGAGCAATAATCCATGGATAATCCACCCAATTTCTTTTTTCCTTTTAAATTTTACAATCCAGCCCCCTTTTTTTTTTTATTTTTTTTTTTATAAAGCTTTTTGTTTTTTTTCCAAACACACAAGTTAAAATAAGTAGATGAACTACATTAAGTCTTATACTAATGATGGCAGAAGCTCCAATTATATATTTACATTTTCTTTGATATTTTTTGTCTTTTAAACACTGGGTGGATGTTTGTTTGTTTTGTTTTTCTTTCTTTCTCCAAGTCTTTCGGGACACATTGAGCCCAGCTATTTTTGGACCTACTGGTTTTAAAAATTGTTGTATAGATCTTTGTGAATATCTATACTTTTTGTACTCGTGGCAGCTCAGGTGGTGTTAAACCTGGAGGGGGCGTTTAAAAAAAAAAAATTAAGATGTATAGCATATTTCTTAATCAATGATCATTTTTATTCCTGCAAAAATATTTGTGGTTTTACAAAGCAGTTGAACAACATGTTTTAATGTCTTATACAGCAAATCGATTAGTCGGTGGTTCATATTTACTTTTTAAGGTGTGTGTTTTTTATATTTGAGTTTGAACAAGGGCTAACAGAACATTTTCCACGTCTTATAACTGGAATGAGCGCTGCAGCTGCATCAGCACCACATTTGGACGTTACTCCGCGTGTAAATTAGGTACAATAAACCCTGTTCGTTATCCTTGTTTTGTTTTATTTTTTATAATTGGGTATGGGTTCCTTTTAAGTGCAGTTTTCAATAGAAACACACACACACACACACACATTGCACTTTTTAAATTATATTCATATTGTTTATCCATTCTGTGGTACACTACAAACTCCATATATATATTTTCTCTATTGTGAACAGACCAAGGTGTTGAAATCCTGATTTTTACAAAATATTTTTTATTTTATGTCAGTGATAAAGCTGCACAGAAAAATGATCTCCAATAGATTCTAGGCCTTTATTATCATGACTTCTAACCACTGATACAATAAAGTGATTTTATCAAATCAGAGCACATTGTTTGTTGTTTTTAATACCATCTCTAGCTTCTGTTTCCATTGTTCATGTTCTCTACGAAAAGTTTAGTTTAATTCTAGAATATCACGCATTGTCGTGGCATTTCTCATCTCCTCCTCCATATTTATGGACATTATTTTTTATGACATAAAAAAAAACCCATTAGCTCTTGTAGGTCAGTGTGGCGGGATCTTTGTTAAAATAGCAGTAGATTATAACCATCTTGTATTCATTATTATTATTATTTTGTATTTTAATATAACATACTACAAAATTAAAGAGAGAAACACTGTAGCACGTTGAGATTAGAAGCGAAGGCCAGGTATCCTCATGGAACAGCTTTATACCACTTACTCTTCAAATTACTGAAATTTATTCTCTGGCACAAATATTTGTAGATAAATAAATAAATATGCACATGTCTATGACCTGTGTGTGTGTGTGTGTGTGTGTGTGTGTGTGCGTGCGCGCGCGTGTATGACCTTTGTCCCCTGAGCAGTGATGTATCTGGTTCATTAATAAATTCAATATATTTTACCATCTAACATAGGCTGTTGATGAAAGTTATGTTATTCATCTTTTGTTCCTTGTATTTGAAATCGTATTTGTATTCAACATGGTGGATGAAATGTATTTTCATTTCAATTGAATTATCGTCATAAGAACATTCTCAGTGCCTTTAAATCGCACACTCAAGCACATGAAGTCATTTCTTCATAAATTATTGTGATTTAAATTATTTTAGTTGAGAGGCCAGTCATTTTTTAATGAAAGAACATTTACAATATGCTCTTTTAAGATTAAATCGAGATTTATTTCCCCTAAAGAATTCTTTATTCGCTTATTTTATTTATTTAGTTGTTTGTTAATTTATTTCTAAAATACAGTTTTTAATGTGCTGTTTTCCCAGCAGCAGCTTGTAACCAGAGATTTTGATGGGGCAGGACAACCTTAACAACAACAGCACAGCCTTAAACAAAAATAGGTCAAGAGGCGGTCACACTTCTTTATTTTGTTGATTTCTGAAGTGAAACGTAGTAAACGCACTTCAGCATGCTGTTTACAAAAAGAACAAATACATTTCTACAAATATTCATGCACAGTTATGTTTGATAAACCTATAAATTAGTAATTGCATTATAGGCATTGAGGTGAATGTTCACACACACACACAGTACGTAGTAGCACCCCCTTTGGCAGATATCAGAGCTTGTAAATGCTTTTGTAGCCAGTTTGGAGTCTTTCTATTCTGTGCAGGCCACTTGAATTCTTCCACATTGACAAACCATGTCTTCTATGTGCATTGGGTTATTGTCATACTGGAACATGCTGGTTTGGGCCTCAACGTTTCAGAGAAAGCACACGATTGTGGCAAAAGTTTGGGGAAGAACGACATGTGTGTGATGTCCACAAACTTTCAGGTGTCCACAAACTTTGTTCATACAGTGTATAACAAATGTTCTTTCCAACAGAGAAAAAAAAAAACCTTACAATACTAGATTGCAGGTTCCTGAGTTGTGCAACAGAAAAGCGCTCTATGCCAAAATGACAATGCTGCAGACATTTCGTGACCAGGCGTCCTATAGAGCAAAATCAGCGATGCTCATTGGAAGGATAATAAGCATGGTAACATTGGTGCCTCACAGCTGACCTTGGATTACTGTCCGTGTGGGATTTTGCATGTTCTCCTCCAGGTTCTTAGGTTTCATGCCAGTAGGTAGATTGGCTAAGTGCCTTTAAGCACAGCTCCACCATCACAGGGGAATGAGGGAAGCTGTCCCAGGCCCAGGAGAGTTTAGTAAGCATGAAGAATAAAATAAAAATGTATGTATTGTTTGTGATGCATCAGTTTTCTTCTACTTCAAATCATCAAATTATTTGGTCTGCTGTATTTTCATGGTTTTCAGAGATTCCAAACCAGCTGAAACTTTTGTTACAGACATTTTCTCATATGTAGAGTTTGTAGATATATTTTATTTTTGCGTGTGTGTAAAAATGGTGACCATGAGAACCCTTATTAACTGTTCTATCCACTCCCTCCACTGATAATGTTCATAGAGCAAGCGTGGACTTGCATTGAGGGAAGGAGTGCTGCTGAGGCCTACAGTTAATATTTCTCAAACAGACAGTGACCCCCGGAACCAGCAAGAAAAATAGCTGAGTGGATTTGATTTGTCTTAAAATCAATTAATGGATTTGCGAGTGTAATTACCAAATGGAATAGCACTTAAGAAAAATCCTCTAACTGATCATTTCATACAGTACAACCCCTAGTGCAACTCAAAAAACTTTTGGCTTTACTTTCAGCATCTCTTACATGCCCCCACTATAGTAGTACTCGAGACATCTCAATCTTATCATACAAACATCCATTTTCCCTACCTCTTATCCTACACAGAGTCATGGGGGATTCTAGAGATTATCCTATGGAGGCTCGGGGCACAAGGCAGGGGACACCTTGGACGTAGTGCCAACCCGACGCAGGGCAATCACACACCCATTCATATGCTATGGAGAATTTAGACATGCCAATCAGCCTACAATGCATGTCTTCGGACTGGTAGAGGAAACGGGGGTACCCGGAGGAAATCCCCCAAAACATGGGGAGAACATGCAAACTCTGCACACACGAGGTGGAGTTCGAACCCCCAACCCTGGATGTGTGAGGCAAACATGTTAACCAATAAGCCACCATGCCCCGCATACATCTTAAAACGTTTATATTAATATTACCAATAATAGCATCCAAAATATTTATATAGCCTTGGCTTTACTTCATAAAACAGCAAAACTGAAGCAATATTAAATCCTTTTTACAATACAGTGTCTTTAGAGCTGACACCTCTTTCCACACCAGACCCTTGATGACTTAAAAATATTAAAAACAAACAAAAAAAAAATCATTAGGAATTTGCAATGTTTATATCCAATTCCCCCTTTTAATGTTCTTTGAAACATAAAATGAACTTCATCATCTTTTTCTGCTTCTTCTTCTTCTTCTTTTGAGTCTATGACCGCCCAATATATATATATATATATATATATATATATATATATGCGTGTGTGTGTATACAGTATCTCACAACAGTGAGTTACAATGTAATCATTACAGTAGTCTTTCTCTCTCTCTCTCTCTCTCCCTGTGTCTTCTCTCTCTCTCTCTGTCTTCTCTCAGGATAGATCAACTTATTTCTCAGAGATTGGCAGAACTGTGCAGAGAGTAAGGCAATCCTGTGGAAACAAGAAGCTGCAGATATGCCAGGAGCACACGTGCCATCCTGATTCAAAGAGGAGCAGCCAGTTGGCTGCGTCGGGGCAGACTTATCCACACAAGTCATGCATCTCCCGAGTGCCCTTAAGAGTAAGGCATCAAAAATAAGATCAACATTAATTAAAATCACATACAGTGTGGAAAATACTGGACGTGTCAAAATTTTTGTCAGTAAATATATTTCCAATGAGGTTATTCACATGAAATTTTCACCAGACATCAGTATGAACTCTAGAAATCCACACATATAAAGAAACCCAAACATTAAAGTCCATAAATAAAGTTATGTGTAATAAAGTGGAATGACAAAAAAAGTATTGAACACGCTAACTGAAATGTCCATCCATCCATCCATCCATCCTCTAACTCCTTTTCGGGATCCCCGTGACCTCGTGAAGAAATTAATCAGCGGCAGTATTCAGCTGTGATGTTGGCCCATTCTTCTAAACATATTGTCTTTAAATCTTGTCCAATTGGATTCAAGTCAGATGATTGACTGGGCCATTCTAACACCTTCATTTTTTTTCTCTGAAACCATTTGAGAGTTTCCTTTGCTGTATACTTTGGATCGTTGTCCTGCTGGAAGATCCACCTATGTCTCATTCACATTTACATGTATTCATTTAGAAGACACTTTTATCCAAAGCGACTTACAAATGAGAAAATACAAGCAAAGCGATATATCAAGTGGAAAACAGTACAAGTAGTGCTACCATACATGATCCATTAATTGAGTTCCAGAAGAAGCATAGTATGCAGAGTGGAGGTGTAAGTGTTAAAGTAAGTTTAAAAAAAAAAAAAATTATGGGTTGGTTAGGTGTTCATGGAAGAGGTGGGTCCTTCACTGTTTTTTGAAGATGGTGAGAGATTCTGCGGTCCAAATTGAATTTGGAAGTTCATTCCACCACTGAGGAACAGATAGTTTGAATGTTCCTGAATGGGACCTTGAGCCACGCTGAGTAGGAACTACTCAGCGTCGGCCGTTGATTGATCGCAGATTGTGTGAGGAAACGTAAGCCTTCAGGAGAGAGTTGAGGTAGGAGGTTGTTCTTCCAGACAAGGTCTTGTAGGTGAGCATCAAGGCCTTGAATTTGATGCGGGCGGCTACAGGAAGCCAGTGGAGGGAGATAAAGAGGGGTGTGACATGGGTTCTCTTGTGCTGGTTGAAGACGAGGCATGCTACTGCATTCTGAATCATCTGAAGGGGTTTGATGGAGCTGGCTGGAAGGCCCGAGAGTACTGAGTTGCAGTAGTCCAGTTTTGAGATAACAAGAGCCTGGACTAGTATCTGTGTAGCCTGTTTGGTGAGATAGGGTCGGATTTTCTTGATATTGTACAGGAGAAGCTCAGATTTTGCCAGGTTGAGCTTAAGGTGGTGTTCCCTCATTCAGACCAAGATGTCTGACTGGCAAGCAGAGATTCATGCAGAGATGGATGGATCATCAGGCTGGAAAGACTCATCTTCATCATCCGAGTGGATGGCAGCAGATTCTTCTCAGCGTGAGTGTGAGCAGTAGAGTGCATTGCCTATTGTTCTCTCTGTTACGATGGTACCGGCTTCCTCCAAGTGTTTCTGGAGCTCTTTCCGAGTGGTCCTTGGCTTTTCGGCTACTCAACTGACTATTCTTCTGACTCCCTGGTCAGAAATCTTGCGAGGATCTCCTGTGCGTGGCCAGTTGTTGACGAAGTGAAGTTGCTTCCACTTGCAGATAATGGCCCCAGTGGTGCTTACTGGAGGATTCAGAAATTTTGAAATACGTCTGTATCCAATTCCAGCATTATGTTTCGTAACAATAAAGTTGTGAAGATCTTGGGACAGCTCTTTGCTTTTACCCATC
The DNA here is from genome assembly GCA_022414735.1 of Noturus placidus. Taxonomy (NCBI): domain Eukaryota; kingdom Metazoa; phylum Chordata; class Actinopteri; order Siluriformes; family Ictaluridae; genus Noturus; species Noturus placidus. Next base: position 13,929 of record JAFFST010046088.1, on the reverse strand, counting down.
ATGAGATGTTTCTTGTGTGACACCATGGTAATGTAAAGCCTTTTTATAGACCATCAATTTACTAACCCAGCTGATATTATTTTTCCACAGATAAGAGGTATAATTACTTTCTATCTACTTACAGATTTCAGCTGGTTCCTTGCCTTACCTTGCCTTGGAGAACTGCTTTTTTTTAGCATGTTCAATACTTTTTTTCCTGTGTCATTCCACTTTATTACACATAACTCTACTTATGGACTTTAATATTGTGAATTCTTTATATTTGCGCATTTCATACTGATGTCTGGTGAAAATTTCATGTGAATAAACTCATCCATCCATCCATCCATCCTCAACCGCTTATCCGTAATCGGGTCGCGGGGGTAGCAGCTCCAGCAAGGAACCCGAAACTTCCTTTTCCTGAGCAACATTAACCAGCTCTGACTTGGGGATCCCAAAGCGTTCCCAGTTCTGTGTGGAAATATAGTCTTTCCACCTAGTCCTGGGTCTTCCACGAGGTCTCCTCCCAGTTGGATGTGCCTGGAACACATCCCTAGGGAGGCGCCCAGGGGGCATCCTTACCAGGTGCCCGAACCACCTCAACTGACTCCTTTCAATGCAAAGGAGCAGCGGCTCTACTCTGAGTTCCTCTTGGATAGCCGAGCTTCTCACCTATCCCTAAGGGAGAGGCCAACCACCCTCCTGAGAAAACCCATTTTGGTCGCTTGTACCCGTGATCTAGTTCTTTTGGTCATCACCCAACCTTCATGACCATAGGTGAGGGTAGGAACGAAAATTGTCCGGTAGATCGAGAGTTTTGCCTTCTGGCTTAACTCTCTTTTCGTCACAACGGTACGGTAAAGCGATTGGAATACCGCACCCGCTGCTCCGATTCTCCGACCAATTTCCCGCTCCCATGTCCCCTCACTCGTGAACAAGACCCTGAGGTACTTGAACTCCTTCACTTGGGTTATGTTCTCATTCCCTACTCCGGAGTAGGCACTCCATCGGTTTCCTACTGAGAACCATGGCCTCAGATTTAGAGGTGCTAATCCTCATC